>NJPT01000011.1:0-90449 GCA_002946425.1 Rutstroemia sp. NJR-2017a BBW
TAAGGAAATACTATCCGCTTATATAGACCTTCGTTCTCACTGTACCAGTTGTTCCAGTGGTTCCAGCGATCCCAAATCGCTGGTACCACTGGTACCACTGGACAACATGTGACTTCCCCGCAGGGTTCTACTGTGATTGGTCAACCCAATCTCTGAGCCTAAGGTCCCTACGGTCACATGTTGTCAGGTCGTAACAATAAGTAAGAATTGATTTCAGATAAATCCCATCTCAGGCGACCCGATCTCTATTATCCGTTTGTTCATAACCCATTATGGTGAATTGATATACCGGATTGAATTTAAGGGGTTGGAAGTTGGTGAGGTTCTCTAAAAGTATAGTTAGGGTCAGGTACGATCGTGTGGGGTAGGATTTCGCGATCTATGCGAGCTATACTATATACCCATATTAGTCAGCAGGAATATAGAGAAATCTCCCAGGTGACAAGTGGAGAGGAGAGAAGAAAAGGTTAAGGTTATAACGTAAAGAAGTTAGTATATTAATGAAATATTATTGAACCGATTATCGAAATATACGAATTAACGAGAATCAGTGAATCAGTACTAACTTATCTCATCTCAAACCAATCTACATCAAACCAAATCAATCAGTCCCCATCTCCTCACCTCCTCATTCCCATAACCCTACATTTAAACATCTCTACACCTACGCTTCTCTTCCCTCTTGCGACAGCACTAACCCTACACCTCCGCCTACGCTGAGGACGAGTAAGAGTGTGAGAATGAGATGGTCGCGACAAGAGTGGATACGTGTGTAGCGTCTAAATATCAGGAATCGAAGACTTCGATGCTGAAGAGGGTGAGACTGAATACTTGGGCTATGCTGGGGAGCCGGGAGGCGAGTACCGTAGAGGCCATGAGAGTGGCGTTGGTGCTGAGGATAGCAGGGATGTTTTTATTGCCTCCTCCGGCGGAAGTTACGGCCGTACACTTTCATCTCCAGCATTTCGAATACAGTCATATTCTTACTCAGCCTTGCCGGACTTCATCCTTGACAATACCTCAATAGAAGAAGGTTGAGCGTTTTTCTTCATCGAATCATCTCATTTGTCAATTGTAAGATGAGAGGAGTTTAGGGTATGGGTTTGCTATGTTTTCGAGGAGAGTAAGACGGATGCGAAGATGAAGATGGGATGGAGAACCTAACACTTGAATGAGTAAACAACAGCAGTATATGCAGTGGGCCTTTTGACCCTCTGCATGAGCACGTTAGATTTGCCTCGTGGTTGAATTTCGTGTGGTATCAGTCAAAGTTGCCATGTTCTATGTAGATCGTTATTATCTGCTGCAGAGTACTTTTATCCAATGCTAGTTCGGGGGAGGGTTGACTGTGTACGGTAGCTGCCACCGCTTGTATAGGTGTGAGACTGTGCGTCCAGCTTCTGTCCACCAGTTGCTCTGTGCTTTGTCGCGCAGCACTTTTGCTTCCGAGCGGATTCCGCTGTATATCGGCTGTACTTCGAGCCTTTCGCTATAACTTGTGGTTGCCCCTTAGTCTGCTAGTGAGTCCGCTGCCCGTTACCCTCGATTCCCATATGGCCTGGGATTCAGAGCATTTGGATATCGTGTTGGCTCGTCTTCTCTTGGCATGCTAGAAACGCCCATTGAGAGGAGAGTTCCGCATTGCCTCTGAGGCACCAGATTACCGAGGTGCTGTCTACGCATATGTATATCGGGCCATTGACGCCTACTTGTGCTTGTCCTTGTTCTTGGAGCTTTAATGTTCTTTCCAAGCCTTTCTATGCCCCCTTGCTCCGGTCCCAGTGCTCATTTGCCTCTGTCCTCTGTAGATTGCGTATCCCAACCGACCCCCGTCTATGCATTTTTCTGATGTGAGACTTTTGGGAACTGACTTGGTTCTAAAAGCTACTGTAATAAACTATGTAAAGGAGCGTATATATACCCAAAAAGGTATCCGGAAGGAGTTCAGGAACTATAGTCCAAATGCGATAATTACAATGTCCAACTCCATTCCACATCTGAGCCGTCCGAAAAGACTGTGACTTCTATATCACGAGAGCATCTCCCGCGATCTATGAAAGCCTTTGCTGCTTCCTCTTTGGTCTTTTTATTAGTTGGGTCTGTGCGACATCCGGCCGAGAAGTGAGGTAGAGTGAGCTCAGAGGGTAAGATTGATAGGATAAGCTAGCCTAGCCGTTAGAGCTTCGACTGCTGTGCCACGATTCCCTTGCGGGTCCTTTTATCTACCCTTAGAGCTGGCATCCTTGCCATGAGCGGGTGTGACGAGCCGACAGCTTGCAATCTAGTTGTAAATTGTCTCTTGGCTTCTTCTAGCATTACTGTGACCGATGGTAGCCCCGCGTCCCGCAGCAGTGCATTAGTAGGTGTTGTGCGCTATGCGGGGAGAATCGCTCGTACTCCTAGTGCTAGCACTTTGTTGATTGCTATAATATACCCGCCTATTCGGTTGCTCACCTCGCGCCCATCTAAACCTGTTCTTGTACAGCCACTGTACCACACCTCTGTCTCGTAGATCAGCGACGGGATTATACACTTAATTACTGCTTTGTGGACTGCTATCGCTAGTTATTGGTCCAGTCTGAACTATAGTTAGCCCCTTTAATTGGTGAGCTGCTCATCTTGCTTTCACTGCTTGTTCAGCCATATATCGCTTGAATGTGAGCTTGCAGTCGAAGTATACCTCTAACTCTATTCCTCCGGAATCACGACGTGATTCCGTTTTTTTGTTGGTGGTAAAATAAGGTATAGTCCGTCGTGGCTGTATATAAGAACCCTCCTTTTGCTCAGATTAGATTCTCTTTTCTCTTTAGCCTTAGATTCTCTAGTATAGGAAACAGAAGTCTTTTTACCATTTCCTCAACTATCTTTCTACCCAGACATAAAGTTGAGCTTCTTAATCCTTCGACCTTACATTGATTGTATTCAAACACGTTCAGACGTGCCCTCGGTACCAGTAAGTACAAGGCAATATATACACCGTGTATCGAGTGGAATGAACAAAGATATACACAAATTGACCGCTTCTTGGCGGGTGGCGACGACCAGGATCGTCTACCGTTGCTGGACTTGGACCTCTAAGTGCAGAAGAGCCCCAATAAATGGTTAAGTCTTAACTTCACGGCTCAGACTGTATGAAAGATTCTGGCAGTATTGATTACAAGTGCTTCTAACTAAGCAATAACTAGCATTTCTTCTTTGCTTGGCGGAAGTAAGAAACCTTCAAATCCATCGTATTGGCAAACTTTCTCAAGGAGCTCTTCAAGCCTGGTATTTACTTCTCTTGTTCCTCTCCCCTCGTATCTCGATTCCAAGCTGCCAGGAACCTCTCTTTTAATTCAAAACTATCGAAATCTTCTCCATCCAATGCACCGCCGGCAGCGGCAGCAGTAGCAGCAGCAGCAAAAACTCCAGCTCCGCTAATACCAGCGCCGAAAATCCCACCTGAAGCAGCTCCTCCCATGGCGGCACTTTAACACTGCGCAAAAACACTTCCAGATTCTACAAGATCTATATTAGATTGCTATATTGCAGTTATAGAGCTAGCAATAGAGCCTATAAATGAAAATCTAACTATACCAAGGATTAGTACTATAGCGAATAATATAGCTGAAATAGCTCTATCTAAAACTTGGAAACCGAACCGAATAAGATAATTTTTAATATAGTTATATATATCTATTTGGAAAATACTAGATAGAATTATTAATTATAGATCGATATATAATATAAAGAGAATATAGAGATTTATAAAGTGAAAGAATAAAGAAAAAGGAAATATTATATAAATAAATAAAGAAGTTAAATATAATTAATAGATCTTTTTTATAAAGATTAGATATCTCTTCTTGAAATTTAGAATATTAATATTCCAGAATCTTTCAAGTTATTAATAAATTCCAAAGATTATCTAGAAACTTTCCTTTAATAATAAAAGTTTGAATTTTCTCTTTATTATCTACACTTTTATATATTTTATAGAAAAGTTGATAATATATAATAACTTTATATAAAATACTATTTAATATAAACTATTCTATATATTAGATTTTTTCTTTATTAATATTAAATTAATCTGAAATTACTTTTGAAAATCGATAATATATTAGATATAATTTTACTAATAATAAAGAGATTGATAAATTCTAAATAATATTCTTTATAGATTTATCTAGATTTAGAACAAAATTCTAATTATAAATATAATTACTATTTAACAATATTGAATCTTTAAGAAATAAATTCAAAATAGAATCTATTTATTATAAATATAATTTATTTTCGTTATAATTAGATCTCTCACAATATTTTAAATAATCTGATAATCGAACTTTATATATTATTAACTTTAAAGTTATTATTATATTATTTATATCTCGGAATATCAAGATAAAAAATATTGATAAAGAGATTAGATAGTTATTCCAAAATATATCTTAAGATTTAATTATCTTATATATAAAATAAATTATAACTAATTATAGATACTTTATTTATACTTTTATTATATTAATATATATTTAAATAGGCGAAAGTGAATGGGAATATATAAATAAACAAAACTTTTTTTAGATTAAAAATACCTCTTTTTTATATATAACACTATATAAATATTAAGTATATAAAAGTGAAATAAATTTGTAAATTCCCAAATAAATTCAAATTAATTTTTATCTTTCTTATTATCAATATTAATTAAAATCTAGTTTTATTATAGTTTAAATTTATTATCTATTTGGATTAATATATCTATTTTCTATATATTATATCTCTTTATTTGAACTTCTAACTAATTTAATTCAATCTTTTTAATTTGATCTAACTAAATCTAATTTTTAGAAGAATTATAAATTATAATGAGAAATATTTTCAGAATAGATTATTTAGCTTTTTATAATTTAGTTATATTTTTATTATTCGCTTTTTATTATTATTAAACTATTTTTTTATTTTTATCAAGTTATTTATATAATATTCGAAATTTAATATTAATTACTTTTCTAACTTTTTTCTTTTCTAATTTAATCTTTTTAAATCTTTTCTCTTTTAATTTAATTAATATAATTATAAAATTTAATTCTCTCTTTATTTAAATTATCTTCTTATTTTATATTTTAGAAATCTTCTAATTATTAATCTTTTCTTAAAGAAAATTTAATATAATTATAAATAATTCCTTTTAATAAAATATTGAAATAATTCTATTTATTATATTTCTATATTATTAATATATAGAAAAGTTTAATAAAGTTAATATTTTAAAATTTAACTTTTCAATTTATATAATTCTATTAATATAAATTCGAGATATAGATAATAATAATAATTCAGATTTAATATTATCTAGTTAATTCGATTTAACTTCTTTAATAAATTTAGTTATATTTTTTTTAATTATTTCTATATTAACTAATTATATATTAGTATCTCGGAATATATATTTAATATAGTTAACTTTATTTATTTGAGATCGGATTTAAGAAAGATTATAAATAAAATAGAGAATATTATATTCGATATCTAGAATTATTATAAATTTTTATATAATTATATATTATCAATATTTCTATTAATTAAAGTATTTGATATTATAAAGTTATATAAAATAAGTTATATAAAAAATATATATCTAGATAATGATTTTATATCGAGATATTAATAAAATAAACTCTTTTTATAAATAACTTTTATAATTATCTAATAGAACTATCTTCTAAAATAATATAATTATATTCTCTAATTATATTTTTTGATCGATTTGAATAAGAAAGTATTTAAATCACTTTATAATAAATTGATTATTTATAAACTCTAATTTAGATAATATATATAATTCTTCTCTTTTATCTAGTTATTATAATTTCTATTATAACTTTATATATTATTTATTAGATATAATAACTATTAGATAAATTATAATATTATTTATATATATAATCTCCATTATAATTATTAATTTATAATTCTTAAAAATCTCTTTATAAATCTTTATAACCTTAATTAGAATTATAATCTTCTAATTAACTAAATAAATTAATATTATATTCGTTTTATTTATATTATAAAAGTTCTTTATAGTGATTTTATATTTAACTAATCTTGATTTATAATTAGTAAATCAATATTTTATATAATCCAAATTATATACTCTGATATATTTATAACTAATCAGCTTTATATAAATTATATAAAGAGATATTATCAATTTGAATTATTATTGAAATTATTTCTAATTAGAGAAATCTATATATAAATTATTCTCTATTTTTAGATATATAATAATAATATAGATTTATCTCTTAGTAATATATTAATAAATATTATTTTGATTTTAAATCCAATATAAAATAATATCCTTCTAGATTATCAAGAGAATTTAATTAAAACTTCTTTAGAATATTCTTTTATTTATACTAATCTATATATAATAATACAAAATCTTATAATTGATCTTAAATAATTATATAATTATAATTAGTTTATCGTTAGAATATTATTATATCTAAATAAAAGTTTCGAGTAAATACTTTTCAAAGATAAATATCGAGAATATCGGATTTTGAATGATTTTGAATATAAAAATGATTGATTTATAATAATTTCGATAATAAAAAATCTCTTTTATTTATATATTCTTATTCGCTTTCGCTTATTTAAATATATATTGATATAATAAAAATATAAGTGAGATATTTATAATTAGATGAAAAACTAATAGATAATATTAACTATAATTAATAATAATATATATTTAGAAAGAAGAATATATTATTAACTTCGGTTTGAAAAGTAATCTATATAAAATAGAAGTAAAATAAGATAGTATTTCTTTATAAACTTTTCTTAAACCAATCTAGTTATTAGGAAAATAATAATTTGAATATATAATATCAATAATTATTATAGATATAGAGAATAATATTTACTATTTCCTGTTTATTTAATAAAACGGTCAATATTTTTTATTTTCTAATATATAACGAAATAAAAATGAAAAGTCTAATTATCAGTTCTATATATTTATAATATAAATATTATTATAAATGCATTTTATTTTGATGAAAAGAATTTAGATATAGTTTATATTAAATTATTTCGCATTTATTATTAAGTTATGATTTAATTAAGTTGCAAAAAGTAATAATCTTTAAAAAGAATAAACTTATATTAAATAAATAACTACTTTCTCTCAAATACTTTATAAAAGTTTATTTTGAAAAAGCAAATCTGAGTTTATAGAATCAATATTTGAATATAGAAATTTACCAATGAGAACGAAAAGTAGCTATCTATTAAATAATTCTTGTTAAAGTATCTAGAGTTAACAACTGAGATATTAACTATTCAGATTATCTAGATTATATAGTTAGAGCAACTATATATAATATCGAACCAATCTCCACGTTTTAGATTTCAAAATTGCTGGTGACGCGGAGAATACCTTGCGCTCTATATAGTATTGAGTAATCCTAAGTGGAAGCAAAACTATACTATAGTGAGGTGAATTATGAACTCGTGACTAAATTATATTAATATATCATTATCTTATACCAAAATCACGGGTTTCTTAGCTGCAATATATCTATATACTTTTTCTAAAAATAAGTTATTTCACCGCAATACTTATATTATTTATATTGCCTACCTTACCTTTTGTTACGGTATAGACTTAGCGGACTTTGGGCTAAGATATTAGTTATCTAATCATCTAATTATAGAAGAACTAGCTATAGTACGTAACTAGGGATGAAGGGACGAGACCTTGGGGTTCGACCTTTCGACTCATCGATCCAAGAAAGGTCTATATAAGCAAGATGTATTTTCTTAGTATATGGAGCTTTGTGCTCAATTAAATAGTAATTCGGTTACTTAGTTACCCTCGCTGGAAATTAATTGCTCAATCTCCTATGACTAGCCAGTTATTGAGTGTAAGGTCCCCTCGCTCAGTAACAAACGGATATATGTAGACTATATATATATCAGCTGCCCTACCCGCCTTGGCAAGAAGCGGAGGATCACCTTGGGGAGTCGAAGTGGGCGAGCGATTTGTGGTACTGGGTGACGAGTACCAGTTCCCTATCGATAATAAAGATATTGCAGTCCCAGCTGATACCGTTGACCAGACACAAACCGGGTGATCGCTTCCCTACTACTAGACTGAGCCCCAGTAAAGTTATAAAAAAGAGCTAACCAAGTATAGAAAGTAGTTACAAACCTAGAATCTACGATAGAACGAATTGAGGTTCTATACGACCCTCACATGTATATATACCCCAATAGGGATTACAACATAACCCTGAGGTTCTACTTATAGCATATCCTTTAGAAGAGCATAGATCAGCTTTACGGGGTTATGTCATAATCCGTGCAACCCTTATTCCAGTAGGGCGACAGCGACAACGAGGTCGGAACAGCTTTCTGTGTCGAGGAGGGTCGTAAGACGATAGTTAGACGGTACCATACCGGTAATCCGAGGAAATTAGAGATCGCGAAGGTGGATTATGATGCCGCTGTTCGCTAACCGGCCCTCTACGCCAACCGGCCTTTCAGCGCATAGACAGAGGAGAGCTAAACCAAGCAGAAATTAACAGCTATCTTAATAGAACACGGAGTACGTACATAACGCGTTTGTATCGTGTTCTGCGTCCAACACATTCCCTTCCGACTTTAAAATTAGATGAGTGTACAGAGCATATGGTGATCTTACCAGCTATAGGCATACTGGAATTACGGCGTAAATGAAGCATAGACGCATAGAGCCGGGAGTGATCTTACCACGAGAGTACAGATCCAAAAGTGGTCCGTGGTAAACCGATTTAACGGTTAATACCAGCGCACTCCCCCAGGAGTGTTAGGCTTATATCGTCGACTGCTAGCTCCAACAATGCAAAACGGTGGTAAAGTTGATACTTTGGTATATTCATATCCTCGAGACTCAGCTTCGAGAGGACAGGCTTTGTTCTGTTCGAACCATCAAGGAGGATATCCCATAGCTTTTCGTGTGGAACCCTGTCGGCTGGTTGTACACCTAGTAGCATTCGTATATAGGTGATTCTCATAGCGATTGGATTTGAGTCGTCCGGGGGAGGGGGGAAGGGATGGGATCTCTTTTCATGATGAAGGTCTCGACGTTTCTCACAACGAGCAAACCGCAACTTTCACAGTCTATTTGCTACTCGCATATACCGGAGCAATGGGCCCATCGACCTCGATGGTCTAGCAGGTGGGCGTCAATCATTCGACGAGCCAGTGCTTTTATCGCCCATAAATAGGTCCAGCGTATGTGTTGCCAATCTTGTTTGAACTGAGAGAGTTGTAGTAAGTCGCTGTCTTCGTCTCACGGTCTAGAGTGAAGACGATCAAATGAGAATCGTGACACACTGGTATGACGAAAAGCCTGAACGTCCTCATCATGTTGTCTTTGAGGTCCAGCGTCGCGTGCGGGTCTATTTGGTTGCCGGCCCAATTATTATATAACTATTATTTTCTTATTCAGTATTAATTCCTTATAATCTAAACTATAAAATCCAAGATTCGAATATTCAGGCAGGCAAAATGTCGGCCGCTAGCCGTACGCTTCTGAGTATATAGATATGATTCGCTATATAAATGAAGGAGCTCAACCGTTATGCTTGTCACAGTTCCCCCACCAACCAATTCATGCGCATGAAAATGCCCTCCGACAACCTGTACCATCCGAGTTCGGGGGTTTAAAACACGCCATTGAACGACCCAACATATCCATATTTCCTAGCGGGGTATTCTGGCTATTATAAGATATAAAACCATTTGGCAAAGCGGTTGTGTCAATGAGGAGGTCGACGTAATTCGGCAGGGTGCCCTTGAGCGTGAGCTTTGGGTTGGTCTTCGTGCTCATGATGGCTTGCAGTAAGTTGCAGTTATTGTCGAAGAGTCCGGCGGTGCGATAATCCGGCACGTCGGGGTCGGATGTCGCCATGTAGATTGTGCAGCTACCGGGACCGGTGGGGACACATTGCTGAAAGGAGTAATCATCGTCGCGAGTGTTGAGAGTCAATGTGTTGGTGGGCGCTCCTAGCACTAGGAGGGATGTGGAGGAGAGCATAAGGGAGCTCAGTAGGGTGGAGTGAGAGAGGAGCTTCATAGCGACGGATGAAGAATGATAGCTGAAAACAAGGAAGCTTGGGAATTGCAAGGCAAAAATAATAGATATATTGATATATATCCTTTTTGAAACTGGACGAAATTGGAATTGTGCAAGTGTGTAAACCGGGACTTTGCAAAGATAACGGATTCGGCGACGATGGTAAGAAGGTGTTAATCGTAATCAGTTGCTCGGGCAGAGAAAGAAAAAGTAGCTGGAGTATAGGTATTTTATGCTTGTCAGTGACAGTATTCATAGTTCAGCTCCTTTAGTTCTCCTTTATACTCGTATATCTGTACGAATAGTATTAAAACTAAGGAGTGCAATATTCAAGGAAAAAACTATATAAATGTATATATTTGAATTATTGTCTCAGTTCCGCCTCCATCATGGCAGTACTAACTTTTTTCTGATACGAGCTGAAGAAATATATTTATTTATATCCTTATCCTCATATGACCAACACTTCTTACCACTTATGGTGGCTATGGGAGATAGATTGGTTCGAACCCCTAAGTTTCACTATAATACAGATCATTCCACATAGAAGCAACTTCAAGCTGTAAGAAAACGGCAGCTATTTCAACCTTGGTTATGGTAACTAGACTGCAGAATTAGCTCGGCAGTAGGTAGAATCTCTCTGGCATTGCAGTAGTTATCTCTTTTACGAGGCTAGCATCCGGACCATCGTGACTTGCTGCGCTCGATTAAGTGACCGCATCTCACCTTAAGTGTTAATCCTCAATTTTAATATAAAGCTTCTCAAATCCAGCCAAGATTGCCATGGGGCAGTATTTTAACTAGTGGCACGTCACTTGTCAAGGAAATACTAATGACTGAATTGAAAACAGACCTTCAATCCATACAAAATTATCCACATTTCTTATTTGCTTGCCACTATCTCTTTACAACCTCTACTCTTACAGACAAAGTCAAAAAAAAAAGCAGATCTATATAGCTTAACCGGACTAGCTCACTGCATCACTCATTGACTTCTCACTTTCACTCATATACCAGAACCATCTCCAGAAACTCAGTCCCCGCTCCAAAAACCTCAACAAGCTCCACACATACTATTCTTTTATATCATTATCCCTTTTTGTACGTTGCCAGTCAATATATAGATCCACTGTGTGCCAAGCCGCAAGAGGTATCCCCAGCACACATAAAGCACCTGCGATGAGGTTGGCCTTATCAAGTAATTTTGTTGTTCCCCAGGTCCCAAAGCGGCAATAAGCCTCTATTCCCCTTCCGATAGCCCATATCATGTTACCCAGAAGTATAAGCATAAGTCGAAGCTCCTCCCATTTCTGCACGAGTGCGTTGGGATGGGGATTCCAAGCCACTGTATACAGATCGTTAGTTGACCGAGTTAGAAGTCTTATGGTGTGCGTATATATTAGTTCGTGCAGGTTAGGGATGTCTTACTTGCTACTGATTCGGCGCCGCCTAGAGTTTGACCACAGCTAGCTGGTGAAGGCTGATGAGTAGGTATGATACTTGTGATTGCTCTAGAGTGAAAGATCAGGGTTGGGAAGTTGGATCGATCGAGATAAGTTGCGATGGTAGCTAGGTGAGATGTTGGTTTCTTGTGAGAATGATGAAGAAAACTGGGTTATAGATAACCTATAATCCTAAAGAAACACAGTTCTTATATTAATTTTAGACTGTCTTACTATATATTTTAAAGTGCGCTTTATCCAATAATATGTTCCGATCGTGTAGATATATATTCGGCCATTCTATCATTTTCGTTGGTACATGGAATTGCTGCGCGAGATATATGGTGGCTGTGTGATTAGATGTGGGATATTTGGTGGCTGTGTGATTAGATGTGGGATATTTGGTGGCTGTGTGATTGGATGTGGGATATTTGGTGGCTGTGTAATTAGATATGGTTGTTATTCTGAATCTTTAAAATAGAAAAGTAAGATTTTTCCTGTTTGATGTTGGTTGGTATATGTTGGTATTACTTGTATATTATGAATAGAGGTTTCATCGCTTCCAAGAGCTGGGGTTGGAATCTTCCATATTACACCGCAGGCTAACTATTATCATAGTGGAAGCGATTATAGGATGTTCGTTTATATATTGATAAACTTCAAACAGGAGATTGAATAATAGGGTTCTAGCGAATGTAATTGTCCAGGAGCACAGTAGTAGCTTCCGGGCGTTTCCAGCTCTCTGTTATATAACTTCTACTCTATCCTACTTTCTTCAGTGGTTCTATCAGGTTACAGTCTGAGCCACGCTATAGAGAATGGATTTCCATTAACTTAGTTTTACAATTCTCACTTGATCGATATTTACATTTATTCCCCGTGATTATAGTGGCTAAAGCTTATATCTATAATATTCTACACTTCGCCTAATTATAGATAAATTGCCTCTTTTGGCACACTTAAGTGTTTAGATAGATGAATTGATAGTACTAGGGGGGTTTTCTTACTAGGTATGTTTCTGCTTCCATTGTTGTTTTACTATAAGAGAGATTCATTCTCCTGCTCTGAAAAGAAAAAGAACAATCTATCAGCACTCTATAGATATACTCTGATCCCTATCATCACTATAATTATCATCATTATAATTCTGCCAAACAATTATACACGGCGACTATTATATACACCAATCACCATCGACATTTCAGAAAACAAGAATAATAAAGATTCTTCATTTTTCTATTATCTATCATGAAAAACACATATATCCTTCTTATATCTGTTGCTGTTTTTACTCTCTATGGATTGTGTTCATCTCCTATAACAGTCAACTCAACAATTCATCCTACAGATATCGAGCACCTTGGGGGATTATCTTTAATATCACCACCATTGTCCTGGTCCGGGTCAAAGGAACTGGTCACTCGAACCGGACCGGATGAATTCACAATGAAAACTCAACTGGCTATGCAGGTGGTGAAAAGAACGGGTATTATTGGGATTAGTGCTATCGGTTTTGTAGGCCTCATAGGCGACTGCCAGGAACTCCAATCTGATCCGAACGTCAAAAATGGCTTCATTTGTGTTGCCGTCTCAGTAGCTACTGCAATAGCAATCGCCACGGAGGGTAGGAAAACAGCCCAAATATTCATGGAAGTCGCCAAGGTGAGCGCGACAGCGACAGTCAATTTCGCCGTCAACATGGCCCTAAGCCAATTCATCGGTGGGCGTATGGGTCTGGGTCCCTTTGCCAGGACCCCGGGTCAGTTACCATCAAAAAGGGATAGCCACATCTTCAAACGAGTGGAAGATCACTTCACCTCCAAGCTCGGCGTAGAGGTTCGACATATTGGATTTTGGGATGGAACTGTGCAAGGGGACACGCAGTCAGAGGTGGTGAGACGTAAACAGTTCCCAGAGGGGGTTATTCCAGCCTTTGCACTTAAACTCTACGGCCAAGAAGTACACTTTGCCTACACCGGCGATGATGCAGATGGCAATAGTATCTTCAAGATTGGCAATGGTCCAGGACCAGCAACAGAGGAGAACAAGCGGCGTATCAAGTCCCGCAATTCAGGCGATAGTATTCCATTGTTTAACAACTACTTTTTCGATCAGGGTGGTTTGGACATGGTGGCAACCTCTGATATCGATAACGCAGGCCAGGGTATCATCCCCGATGTATCCAGCAACGATTTCGACTACGCGTGGATTTATACCCAAGTTCTATGCCTTTTAGGTGCGAGCGATCTCCAAGCAACTCAAACTCAAGGGACGAACTACCCCCTTCAGTTTGACGCAATTGGGTTATGGTTTCAGGTATACGACGATGCGAATTTTGGTACGCTTGCTGCTGGCGCTATTGCTCCCTTCTCCTCTAATACACAATCTGTTATTCAGTGGTTGAAACCGGAAGGGGGTCTTAATGTTAACGAGACTTGTTCTACTACCTAATACTATTCCTATCTATAATTCCTATCTATAATTCCTGAATGAATCTTATATAAGATTCATTCATTCTCCCACCAAAATTTTAGCGTCGATTTGCCGAGGTTATAAGATTTATTTAGTAAGATTTATTTATTAGAATTAGATTTATATCAACCCAAATACTGCTTGGATCTAGTTTAAATTGAAGTATAAGTTAAAATCAATCTATATAACTCTTATTCTGTTAAATATTCTTCCCAAACCCTATTAAAAGGTAAGTTATACTAAAAGATTATTATTATCATCGATTTTTGATAGGATAAATCTATATATAAATTATATCTACTAATATAGAGATTAATCTATCTATATATAGATTTAATCAATAGAATATTAAAATAAAAATATAAAAGTATAAATAGAAAATAATAACTAATTATTCTATATATAAAGCAGAATATAGATACCGAATATATAAAGATAATTAGATATAAAAAAGAGGGAAAGAGAAATAAAAATAATTTGTTTTTAAAAGAAGAATTGAAAAAAGAATTGAAAATAATATTCAAAGTAATATTCAAAGTAGTATTCAAAATAGTATTTAAAGAAAGAATCAAATTATAG
This sequence comes from Rutstroemia sp. NJR-2017a BBW, assembly GCA_002946425.1. NCBI lineage: Eukaryota > Fungi > Ascomycota > Leotiomycetes > Helotiales > Rutstroemiaceae > Rutstroemia > Rutstroemia sp. NJR-2017a BBW. Next base: position 14,614 of record NJPT01000011.1, read on the forward strand.
ATCTATTTATTTATTTATCTATATTTAAGACTGTTATTTATATTATATACTAATATATTATATTATCTAGCTAGATTTCCGTTTATTTAAGTAATTCCAATAATTATAATATAATTAAGGAAATATAAAAGCGGATTATAAATAAAATAAACTAGATTAAAAGATTGATTTTAGATCGAATTAAATTAGATAAATTATTTATCCCGATTATCTCTATTCTACTTTCTATTTCCAAATTAGAACTACTTTGGATTAATAAAAAGAAATATCTATTTACTTTATATCTCTCCTTGAATATAGTCTTATAGCAACTTATCGGCTTCCAATTCTAGATATACAACTGGAAGAAATTCTTACTTATAAGGCAAGACTTGAAAGTACCAGGAAGATATACATTATACCACCCATAGACAGCGCCAAAGCTTTTGGTGACCCGCTCTGTATAGAAGCGGTTGGTGAAGCTAATTTAACGGGAGCACTTCTATTCCCGTTACTGTCCCTGTTACTGTCACCAGTCGGCAACAAAAATGTGGTAGTGGCATTTGTGGCTCCGGTCCAACTAGTCTTAGACGTCAACGGAGCCGTGGATATCGACGAAGTCGTGTATATTGGCGGAGGCGTATATCCCAATGGAGGCGCTGGTTGAGTGTATGACGATGGATATGGTCCGGTTGCGGTAAGCACTGGTGACTGATCGGCCTTTTGGCAAGCTGTCCCCCATGTAGAGTTTGTGGCTTCTTGAATACAATCAAGCCAAGATGAAAACTGCGATTCCTCGACTCCGCAGTAGTTCCAACACTGGTACGGTTTTATGGGAGTTGTACAACATTTCGTGATGGCATTAAGTAGCCTATTATTCCCAACTTGAGAGTCCGACCGAAGAGAGCAGACAGAGAAAGTTTCGTAGCTATAAGATTTAGTATAGGCTTGTGAAGTTGATGATGTTGACCACCTACATTTGAGGAGCTGGCAAATTTGCCCTGTTGCATTGATTGGCTGACATAGTTTTAGAATTGCGTGACAAGCTTTAGAGTGAATAGAAAAACAATTGTGTCCCAGCTGTTTTGGTGACCTCGCGAGTCGTGGTTTTCCTCCCTCTAGCGTTCCTTCGCAGCTAGATTATATATGTTTAAATATATTTTTCAATGGTGCAGCGTGTTGCCTAAGATATAGTGATCTTACCGGGTAATCGGTTGCAATTGAATACGAGAGGCACAGTATATTAACCTCGCAATTAGCCTAGATTTACTATCAACGATTGGGTTGAGAGCTACACGAGCAGCCTAACGGGAGGCCTGCGGTAGCACGCCCGTACTGTCAGGCGGTGAGGACGTTCTGCCCGCCCATTGCCGCCTTCACCGCCTCCTCGGCTCGCCGCGGCGCGCTGTCGCTGTGGGAGCATATCCCCTCTTGAGCACAGCTACACAGTAGTATCAGAGCTGGGAGAATCGTAGTCAGTTTCAATGAAGGAAATGTCGAAATCAGCCTTCTCCTTGAAGTCTTTGGCGATTTTGTCGAGGTCCTTCTTAAACAAACTCATGACCTTCTTTGATCGGAAGTGGAAGCTGTTCTCATTAAATGCAGTTCTTGCCTCTTCTTCGGTCCATGGGCGGTACGCTCTTACTGCTGCCATAAGTGCTCCTGCGATGTCGTCTTCATCAGGGTCCGTACTCGCATCTACGAACATTCCTTGGGATCTTAGAACAGATCTGAGCTTCAATGCGGCAGCCATGTCGAAGTCGAATTCGACCTTTTTGAAATGCTTGAAGTCAGCTCGGAACAACATCCAGAGATCACGGTCGCATACACCGATCCTTTCGTACTTGTCTGCTTTACCGTTAATGTAATCTTCATATCTTTTTAATATGATATGCTCTTCCTCTCTTATAGACACTAGGTGTTCCGTATGCTCTGTATCGATTTCGGTCGTATGTAGGTTCATAGTTGGTTGAAGTAGAAGCCGTAGTTGATTGTCCCCGAACGGCGGCAGCGACCGCTTGTCTCTGAGCAGGTGTCGGTGTAGGTGGAGTGGAAGGGTCTACTCCTGGAGCTGGAGCACGCCCTGGTGCCCCATCTAGAGGATTCATTGTTGCGATGAGGTGTTAAATAGGTAAGAAGTAATGTCGTTCTGTAAGTTCTGATCTGAGTGTACAGACTGATCAGTGTGGGTTGACTTCTCAACCGTAGTACAAGGAATCACTCAAATAAGGTGATTCTGTATATGGTTAAGGTAAGTCTGATTTTTCTAAACTATAGGTAAAGAGTAGACCTATATAGGCCTACTCTCCCGTACTACAATTAAGCTAGCTAAATCTCTGAATAGCCTTATTTCGGTTCAACAGCCATATCCTATACGATTATAACTCTTGTAGTCTCTTCCGTAGTAAAGTGAATCTCATTCCCAACATTACATTTTATTCTTTGGAAGTGGTTGACCCAACGGGCCCGCATCGTCAAACTGCGCTACCCCTTCCGCGCCCTTAAACCAACTCACCCGACTCTTCGTGTACTGTTCCAACCTCGGCTTCAACTTCGACTCCATCAAATCAAAATCATCCACGGTCCCAATCCTCGTGATCAACATACCGGGATAGCCTGACGAGACTCTATACATCAACGTCCCGCATACCGAGCAGAAGTTGTTCTCCATGGAATTACCACTGGCAATGGTTTTGCTCTGCTTGAATTTCGAGAGCTTATCTTGTCCGCGGACGTGCACGGTTTCGGAGTCTTTGACGATGAAGTTGGAGGCGAACATGGAGGCCGTGATTTTGTGGCAGTCGGAGCAGTTGCAGACGAAGGAGTCGACGAAACCGGGTCCTTCGGTTGGCTGGGGAAAGGAGGAGTTGTTAGTATGAAGTGGATTGGAATGAGGAAGATATGGTGAGAGACACTTACGAAGAGAATTTGCACGGTACCGCAGTAGCAGGTTGCGGTTGCGGTTTTGCTGTCTCGGCCGCCAGAGAGGCCTTCTGTAGGGAGCGGAATGTTGGCAGCCATGTTGGATGATTCAGAGGAAGTTGTCTAGATTATTGGAGGTAGGAGGAGCAAGATTTTGTTATGAACAGATGTGGTGAAAAAGGAAAAGAATTCTTCGGCCATATGGAAGCCTTTCCATACTTATATTCGAGCAGGAGCCTCTAGACACTGAGTGACGTATATTCTCCGAAGTTGTAGTCTTCTACGCTAGGCACCTATCATGACTTACAATCATGCTTGAGATTCCGACTTTTCGATGTTCGCATAGTGCTAGAAGTAGATATCAACATTGCCTATTTAGGTGATTGACAAAAGCCGCGATGCAACATACTACTTAGGTAGTTTCTATGTTTGCGTAGTGCGTAATCTCCAAATCCCACCCTTCCCCGCATTATGCTAGGCATTATACTAGAAAGCGCAATTGTTATTCCCTGTTTGGGTTAATGCCTTGATCCAGACTGATCTATAACGAGTAGCCCGTCGGCCGCAAGAAATATGGACCCTTTCGTATCAGTAAGCCCGGTAATCTTACCCAATCGAACTTCCGCGAGGAAAGGATATTCCTTACTAATCTACAATAAACAAGCTTATACGATTACATGCCAATATCCCAGCATTATGAATTTCGGGTCGTACTTATTGACGAATCATCGAAAAGTAGAAAAGAATTAAAGGATATACCGATAAGACTAAGGTAAAGTTATTACCGAAGGAGTTAAGGAGCTAGGACTCTATATATCCATGTAGCCGATAACCCACCTAATTACTATCGGGATACTACTACAGATTACAACACTTAGTAGGGTTATATGTTAGTTGCATCAATAAAAGTATCACCTCCCTGATGTTTTGAGCTCTAGCGTGATGGAGGGGTACAGAGGTCTCAGTACCCTATGCCCCTAGTGATAAGCTGACTAATAACTAACGACACTACGGACTTTCATCACCATCCAAGTCAAATCCATCATTTCTAGAATGATTAATAATAAACTACTTCCAATCGTCATTCCGTATCTATGAACGATAACAAGTAGTTAAGAGATTATACTACGATCATAGCCGCAATTCCGACATCTTTCAATCCTTCTCCAATAGGAAGATTGTGCCTCTTCATCTCTACCCTTATCGCGACTGGTAACTTCATAAAAGTAGTACTCCTCTGATTCCAACAAAATTGCATGGTTGTGCAACCCTACCAACAACTTTGCAACAAGTAAGAATCGAAAACCAATATGCTGACCGCATATTCACCAGTTACTGGGGCATAGGTATCACAAACTACGGAGGATTTTCTCGAAGCAACGAAGCATTTGTACACACGAGAACCAACAGTTGTATTTGATGCAATGTTCCAACTTCCACGATTAGTTGCATGCTATCGATTGGACTGAAAATTGGCTGCATCATCACTAATAACAGGTCTGTCACGGCGCAGCGCCCCCCTACTCGCCAACAGCATTGTGTCTTGGGGGTTCCAGAGCTTTGGAAGTGCATCAAGCATTACTGCATGATTTTCTCCGTGAAAAGGGTGGTGGCGCTGGTCGTATCAACCAGTGTTAGGTAGTTTTAAACTTTGAGCCAATAGCAAAAGTAGTAGCTTTGCTTCAGTCTGGGGCGGATATCTCAGGGAGCCAATCGAGGTACTTCTGAGCTTCTGCTTTGCTCATTTGATCTAAGCGGCAAACTTGCTATCAGCTTTCCCCCCCGTCTAAAGATAGATCCCTCCTCTACTAAGGAAGAATCAGTGTTGAATCGTTCAACACTTAGGGTTAAACTTGAATGGTGAGCTGAGTGATCTAATACTGGAGAAGCCTTAGCCGTTTCTAGGTAAAACTTCTTGCATTATGAAATCGTGAGGACTGCAATTGAAAGGAGTGAGTCTCATTTACATTCTTCAAAATTGCCCTGGCAGACACGATAAAATCGGTAACACTGGTTGGATTTATTTTACAAAACGCTTACGAAGAATCTTCTTCTTCTCATTTCTAAAGGGTGTGAGGGCGGCGAGCGTGGGGGGGAGAGAAAATATCGAGATACTTAGTCTACTGTGAGCTTCAACCTTTACCTAGAAACAAGTAAGGTGGGAGAATGATTTGCTTCTTCGTGATGCTTCGTAATGCTCCGTGATGCTTCGCGATGGAATCAAATCTTGAAGGATATTCCCATAGGTTCGCCCTTAATTTTAGCCCCTTCATGTGACCGTATATGATCTCATATGACCCCTATCCTCTATCTATCCTTTTTACCTCAAATTATGCTCCGCAGGCTCTCCGAGGGCTCTCCGAGGGCCACTGCCGTGGAGGCAGACTAGTTTGTTGTGTGGTGTGTGTATAGTATTACTAAGTCTGTAAATATATAGTTAGTAGCCCTAAGAGGAAAGAGCACGATTTTGAAGAGAACTTTAGCCGCCGCCATCATTTAGTGATGTTCAGGTGTGTTATTTATATTATTCTTCCGAACGTGGCGGCAATAAGTTCAGAATATCTATTTACAGAAAGATGTTGGTCCACACGCTCATGAGAAGTACTCCTAAGAAGCAATCATTACATTACAACTCCGACAGTCGAGTGACTCCTCCTAATTCTGGTATTGCCATGCTGTAGCATTTCCCTTGTACTCGAGAGCACCTAATTGAATAGCAGTGCAGTTACCAGTTCCCTCTCCACCTGGAGTAGCAGCGATTGAGTAGATACCAGGTCCTTCGGGGCTTGCGCAAGCCAAGAAACCGTAGTTGGGGTAGGTCAATAGTCCAACAGGACCATTCGCCTCAACACCAGGAGCAAGGTATTCCCAGCCTTGAGCTTTACCGCCATGGACATCTGCGGAATGGGGAACAGTATATGAGACTGCGTAGTCGGTTCCGATGTAGAGCTGTTGTCCTCCGGGAACGACAACATTCATTGCGACGCTTTTGCTGGCACTGTACAAGAAGGAGGTCTCGGTACCGGCTGTTTATCTATTAGGTCTGATTTTCATAAAAGGAATTGGTCATGCTTACCTGGGCAGTCAATGTTTTCTGGGCAGTATGATGTAGTGTTCTTTCCAATCCAAAGACCTCCATTGTAGGCTACGATGTCGTTCCCTTGAAGTGGGGAGTTAGGTCCGAATGCGAAAGAAATGAGCTTAAAGGCATTGTTCGATGTACGTGCAGCGATGGGGGTAGCAACGGCGGTGCTGGCGAGGAGGGTTGTGATCAAAGTCTTGGAGAACATTTTGAAGTAGAGGAGTTGTAGATTTGATGGAATAGTTGGGTTTTTGAGTGGAATTAAGTGCTGTAAGTTGGAAGCGGTAGTGATGATTTGTTTGATTCTTTGGATGATGATGATAGAATTTGAGTAACTTTCGAGTCTTATATACAAGAAAGACCCCTATAACCGGGGCGAATCGTACAGCCCACCGGCACCTCGGAAGCTAAGTTCGAAATCTGGAGACCTACAACGATTTTCTATGGAGCAAGAGCTTGTATCAATATCTTCATGTCTTATGCTTCGTACTCGGGCACGTGTTAGGGCAGCAAAATTCAATAGAAACACCCCAGTTTATTCTGACATAGTCACGAAACAGATGGAAACATAGAACCTGATCTGATACAATCACTCTCGTTCATAGAATACACTGGAAGAACTTTAACCATTGTTTCGCCGGCAAGCATGTAGATCCTCATTTTTGACCCACCAGAGGCGGAAATCCCGTATTCATTCCTCGTATTCATGGGCTTAGCGTCGGCTTTCCAACGGCTTTGCCGTACAGAGGCTCATAGTGGATATCTTCTCCACATCAAAATGTGGAGCACTTGAGACAGCCGAATTAAGCTTCAAATTTCGGCATATGGTTTTCCAGAAAACAAGATCATCAACAGTCACCTGATAATCGGCAGTTGCTCAAGTCGCTCGCTGATTGACTTGAAATTATTCCATAACGGTGGACATGTTCTATTCTTGAGAAAACCAACCGGATGAGCGAACTTCAATTCCTACTAGTCACGGCCCGACTTGTCATTCTGGAAATGTCTTCAATATTGAAACGCAAGGCGGTGCGAAAGTATGAAAGACTGCTTCTTGTCCGAGGCTTCCCAGTTAAGATATTATCTTTCAGCTCTAAAACCAAGCGGGATTGCATTCGCCCCCAGTAAATCACATCCTACTGGATGCTCACGAATTAGCTATTGCGGCAACTATTCATTCTCGCGCAGAGCTTACAGAGGTTCCCCTCCTGCGGCATTAGGTTCAGCTCAGTAGATCATATGTGGACCTAGCAGGATAGAATTGATCACTATGATCGTTCATTGATGCGGTAGAAGTGATCTCTACGATCTTCTAATAGAGACCCCACGGTGCTAGATCAAAAGACTCTTGTAAGACTACCAATGTCTCTCCGAAATGGGTGATCCGAAAGGCTAGGATATCAAGAAGTTGTCTTGGATTCCCATGAAGTAGCTACTTCCCTAATATAAACACGTCAGTGAAGGAGATGGCCGCAGCGATCATCTCCTTGGATATTGGAGTAATTCAAGTGTGTTACTATAAGTTGAGATGAGTTAATTAGCATGAGCAAGCAACAATTGTGAAAGAGGTTGAGCACGACTTTCAGCAGCTCCAACAGCGTTACAGCAACATGTGTTGGAGCTGTATTCAGTCTACCGCTGTTGACCGGAACATCTCCAAATCGTATTTCGACTGATCTTTGTTGGTCACCACCACCAAAAATACTCACAATTATACTTTGCAGCATTCTATTTTTTACCATGATACAGTAAGACGTTTACTTTTATGGTTATGTCAACATGGTACGTAGCGCTTGGATCAGGTTGCAGGCAAAGAAACGGCCAATCCTGTCATCAACTCAACCAGGGCTTAGTAAAGTTCTATGCCAAGCCGAACGCGGCCATAGCGGGAGATGAATAAGTTTCCAGCGAGTGATAAGCTTAATTGAAGTTCGGAGGCAACTCCGAAGCTGACTTCATTCATTGACTTGTGTAACGACACGAGACTCCGAGTATACTCTTTTACGTCGCACTGATCATATGATACTATGCCCGATTATCATGGCAAGAAAGATACAGCATGGCAAGAACTGCATCTATTCACACTGGGTTCAACATGATGTTTGAACCCCGAACCTAAGCTCAATCCAAGGACTCCCTGAGCCTCCCTCCACCGTTCCTCCCCAAGTATCTCTTTGAAGTTGGTTCCAGATATAGTTCCTGATAAAAGTTCAAGGGAAGGTCCGCAAGGTCCGCGCTTTGCATTTTTTGGCAGATCCAGTTGTGGGACGGAATAGTCAGCTTAGTATCGCCCAACTTACTACAGAGCACCATCATGCTACCATGTATGTCGTCGTTTAGCGTGCTGTTCTATTATCTTCTAGTCTGGTGAGAAGCACAGCAACCGTCATCCTAGAGGATGACAAGAATACCAACACTCTTTCACCTGTTTTCGGAGCGACAGGTGCCTTTGAACACATTGCGATGCAGTATAAGTAGTCGATTGAAGATGCGAGCTCTACTCCAACTTTTTCCCATCATCGCATTCATCTAAACGTTCACATCTCGATTGAGTTCACACAAAATCACCTTGAGTTCCACTGGTATATCCGCAAAACTCTCATTCTTGCTCATTCAGTCCACAAATTCTCGCATTCATTCCCTTTCCAGATACTTCCCTCAGATCCAGATCCATACCGCTGCTTCTTCATCATGCTTTTCAACTCTGCCTACCTATCCCTCATCGCTGGACTACTTGCAGTCTCCGCACCTCTGGCAAGCGCAAGCCTAGGCTGCCACAATGGTTGCGGCAGTGACCACCCCCGCTATACTGAAATGCACGGAGACCCAGACGAAATTTCCTCGGCATACAACCTACACCAGGAAGTTCTAGATGACATGGTCGCAACTTGTAAGGGGGCTGCTGGGACGTACACGTATGGCAACAACCCATACCACCGCTGCAGTGATTGGCCGGTCATCGGGAAACACACTTCCCCCTTGGACGTCGACTAGCATCGACTATAAAGTTTCATATGTGGGCGGGAAAAAAGGCGATCAGCACGTTTTTGACCAAGCTACTTGTGTCAATCTATACGACTGGGGACTTACTGGATGCGATTGTGGTAGTGTTCAGCAGTCCGCGGGAATGCAAATTTCATGGGAAATGCAGTTTGGAACCTGCGAACAGAATGGGGCGGAAGAAGTTAGAGATGGTCTGATGATTTCGAAGCCTGTGGTTGATTTCCTTTCGTTATTAGCGGGAATAGTTTCTCTTGTTTTATTTCGTTTCGTTTGGGCTGTTCCTTTCATGTAGTTTGTCAGCAATTGAATCTACAGACGCATTTGTTCTTCGGCTTTCAAAGACTTACAGGATCGGTTTAGCCCCTGATTATGATTCAAATGAGGCATACGGGAAGCTAAAACACTGGATGTATTTGCCGACATGTTAGCATGTTAGACATGATCGGAAAAGATCGAGAATGAATCCGAATGGATTTAATAAATGTATAGAACACTGCAGAGGCGCGACGGCATCATGAAGTAGCACAAGTCGACTATAGACTGACTAGAGGCATGGAGAAGGGGACCCGTATTATCGTGTATACTACTGCATGTCTCCAGAAGATGAAGAAAAGTCACAAGGGTTCCAATACAAAACTTGCGAGATGATAGAATAAACGATGAAGAACCATCAAACATACGTCGTGACTTCATTCTTTGGCCTTACTAACCGCAAGCTCGGAGACTCATCCAATCACGAATTCGGAAAGAATCCAAGTGCATCACGACCAATGTATGATTATTAACCTCTACAGGAGGCACACCATATCAACCGATCTCCCAAACTAGCCCTCCTTCATCTCAACATCCTCAAACCCATTCTCGGTAACCACATGCAGGTCCTCTGGCACTCTGAAGAACTCCAAGAATTCTTGTCCTTGGCCCTCATCCATGGGGTGGTATTCCTGACGATGGGCTCCAAGATTGCTCGTGTAGCATTCCTGGCTGCAGTAGAATGCTTTTCGCCCACGATAAATACAGTCCCCACATAAACCGCTCGCTTCAAAAGATTCTGGTGGTCCAGGAAAAGGTTCATTGATACAAGAATTGGTCCGTATAGCGACGCAGGAGTGAACGGCCAGGTTATGACTCTCCTATGCAATGTCAGCAAAATTTAATGAAGGGGTGAACCGTAGTTACATGATCCATTTCGGCATGCTCAGGAGAGCAGTAGTAGAAGTTTTTCTCCCCACTGACGAATCCATCAATCCAGTCGCACACTACACATTGGACAACTTCATCACCCACTCCTAAGTCGATATCCTTGGAGCACTCATCATAAGCGCATACTGCTTTACCGATCTCAACCAGACTCATGTTTCGCTGATCTTTCATTTGATCCTTTTCAGCTTTCTTCGCCTTTGCTTTCAGATGTGCAGATTGTGCGAGATTGAGTTCGTTAAGACGACGTTGTAAATCAGAGATCTCAACTTCCCGCGATGCCGAGATCTCTTTCCTCATAGCTGCAACAACGGTGTCGTGGGGTATGCCTTGCTCAAACATACGTGAATATTTTGCCTTGAAATTCTTGATATTACTACTATCCGCCCACAAATCTGCACAGTAAAACCTAATGTAGATAGGTATCCTCTCCTCATCGCTTGTGGTCGCATTGAGTTCACGAATGAAGTCCGCAAGATCGGAACTAGGACATGATTTGAACTGATTTTCAAGGTAAGCTCCGAGAACATCGGGGATGGGTTTCCCTTCATCTAGCTCCCGAGCGGCAATTAGCTTGTATCCTGTAACTTCGTCTGTGTCGCCTGGTGCATGAGCACAAATATCTCTTTTCAGATGAGAGCGAAGTTCTGTATCTGCTCTTTGGTGGATAGCAGCAAGATCGTACTCATCTGGCTTCTCGAACATGGCTTGTAGCTCCGTTCTGTAGTCGAATAACCTCGAGTACCAGCGATCCGGCTCTTCGGAAAGGTACCATTCTCGGTAGGCTTGCTTAACCTGACGTTTCAAGCCAATGCATCGTTCGCAATCAAGATGCTCGCCAGTATGCGCACTAGCATATGGCGTTTGATAAAAGTTATGGATACTTTGCAGTGTTTTCTCGAGGATCTCTTTGTCCTTGCGATAATTATCACCTTGAGCGAGTCTCTGGTCGAAAGGGAGTGGGTAAACTGGACCAGTGGGTCTTAGTTCGAACGTGGTAGCTCTATCATTTCGAAGTTAACACGCATTTAATACAACAAGAAGGCCAATCTCTCTTAGCGACGAAAACGCTGGTGTTGAAGCTGCTTGGGGTTACGCCAAATACACGTGACACAAACGTGATGGCAGCTCAAATCACGTGAAGACTCTGGGCAGGACTTACTCCATGATTAACGGCCTTGCCTCGTCCGATTCGCATGTGGAAACCACAGTTACAATGTCCCCTACGCCAATTGATGGATAGGGTATTGTTCGTAAGGGTCTACAATATTGGTGGAAGAAGTCGTAGTACTTTTACTGGGTAAACATTGTTGAAGTTGACTGAGTTGGAGTGGCGCAGGTACTAGTGTAATGTACGGTCGGGAGAACAAATTCCCGAGGTCTTGGCCAGGAATCTCTTAAGCTTTTGGAAAGTGTAGCAACAAGAAAGCTGCATTGCAAACAAGCACAACATGGTGAGTAATACACATATATATCCTCAGACCTATACAATGCGATTTTAGCATCAATTGCGATCAGAGCATTATCCTCGAGATAACCGTTCATATGGTATTCGAAGAGTCTGCTGCTAACATTATTGCTTAGGCGGACAAACTACGCGCCCAACAGCAGCTCGAACAACTGCAAAACAGATATGTTGGCACAGGACATGCCGATACGACAAAGTTTGAATTTACAAGCAATATTCAAAGAGACAGCTATTCTTCTTTTGTTGGTCATCCGCCTTTGCTAAGTTACATGGCCATTGGAATGGGAATGCCGCGGGAAATGGTTAGGAGCATGATGATTGAGGTATGTCTGAACAGGAAAGATATTTGAGCTTGTTACAGGTTTCTGACTGTTTTGCAGAAGATGATACAACCTGTCGGAAAGCCGCCGGAGGTACAAGACTGAGCGTAAAGGAGTTCTGAGGCGTATACCAAAATGTGGAGATTTATGAGAAGGCAATTCTCTTGCTTCGGGATCATACCCAAAGGCGTTCGTGGCGCTGGAGATACAAATGAATGTTAGGTCTGACGTTCACACGCTATACCTTCGATAATCAGAATAATAAGGATTTATGGCATCAATCCGATGTCGCATATTTCGACAACTCTTTATTTCGCTTTGAGCTGAAATGCAGTTTGGTCTAGCACTGGCTTCATGGATTCAACTACTCATCACTTTGGGCATATATTCCTTGCCGGGCGTATTGGGCTTCGAGCCAGCAAGATAATCATTTGATGGCGCTTTCTATTCTCATCATTTTAAAATGTTATCTTATCTGTTCCACATCTACATCGCATGCAAGTTGAGGCGCCGTTCTGTGTGTATGTAAGCCTGTCTGACGGTCCGAGCTAGTAAATATAGATTTCAACCCTCCATCCCGCGCGAGCACGTTCTAATAGTTCTATTACAGTATTGGCCTCCTCCCAAAACCTTCAGTAGTCATACAACACAAGATTCATCATTCCAAACACCATATTGACACCAGAAACACCATGCGACCCCCAGATTCAAGTAGCACCGTGAAACCCCCAAAAGAAGCTCCAAAATATCGCCTAATAAGTCAATCGTCCTGACTGTCTTCCTCTTCTGCTGCTCTTCGACTGCGTTGCTTTTTGGCTGCACTCTTGGAGCTTGTTCCGTTTGAGCCCAAAGCATCATGCCCTCCATCACCTTCCCCATCTTCTTCACTCTTTCTTTTCCCTAACCCCAAACTGCGATCTAGTCTTTTCTCAAGATCTTCCGGGGCATTTTCTCCGTAAATCTCTCTCACTAGTCCTTGGACACTTCTTGTACCTAGTTCGACCTTGCCTCTTGGTCCCACTCGCCATTCAATTATTTCCTCATCGGCTGTCTTCTCTACAGTTTTGCTGATGTAGTTCTGTTGTAGCATCTTCTTAACGACGAGAGCTGTCTTGTCTATGGGCAAATTTTCGTCCGCCTCAAGCTTTCTCAGAATCGATGTAAATTTACTGTCAGATATTGTCCCATCAGGGCTCAACATGATGATGGAAACAATCGTTGTGTAAAACCCAATGTATGTGGCTTCCTCCCATTGACTAACCACTTTGGACGGTTGAAGGATTGTAGGTGTTCGGTATTGAGAAGGGAGGATACTCGTTAAAACATAGGCGGATGATTTCGTGGTTTTGTTTTTCTTGCTTGCATCCTCTATGAACATTAGCTTGTAAGAAGAGCCCATAATACATTGACTTACTCAATCTGCCCTTGACAGTCACATTTTCCCTCACCGGCAGTTCAACCAACTCCATTCCAAATTTTCCTCTGAGAACTTCTTGTGTAGAGTCGAATACGAATTTAAATGGTTGTCTCTGCTGACCAAGGACTTGTCTTGTCAGCCATCGCAGCAGCTTTAACATCCGAGTCTACATACCCTTTTCCTTAATACCAGTCCTCGTAATTGGTAATCGTTGAAATTCGCATGCCAAAGCATATCTGACTAATTTCTTCACCACTTGATCTTGAGAATCTTCCTCGCTTCCATCTATGCCCTCGTTCTCTTCCTCTCCATCCTCTTCGCTGTTTTCCGACAATGCGCGACGACGAGACTGAGTGTTGTGAGACGATTCCTCTTCGGATTCTTTATCTTCTCTAATTTGCTGCTGCGTATTAGCTGTCCGGAGTGGACGCGGGGTAGTGTATGGGCCAACACTTTTGAACCTAAACTCACCACCTGACGACCTCTGCGGGCGACAGAAGGCATATTTTCGAAAATTTCTAGTTCTTGAAACTAGATATTGTGAAACTAGATATTGAGAAAAGTTTTCAAGTCGTCTTAGTAGCAGCTGTGGTTCAGTATTTGCAGTAATCTAGACGCGTCTTTGCGCGTGGACCGGAAAAACCCCCGCGAATGGCGGTGCAGTCGGCCGCTTCCGATCTTTCGCAACCAAATTTTGAGAAAGATATTCTTGGGCGGGAAAGTCAACATTTTGCCTTCATCAACCATTAGTCAATCGCCTAGATGATTCGTAGGCCAATTTCCGGTCTGAATGTCTGCTTAAGATGTCAGATACGTTTGGGTCAACGACCAATACCTTCTCTCCTATGTCGAACGATCAGCACCCGGTCCGCAGCAGCAGACGATTCCTCGAGCACACAAGCAGACGATACCTCGAGTACACAAGCAGAAGCAGATGATACCTGGAGCGCACAGGCAGATGATAAACTGGGCACGGAGAGTGAGAGAGTCTCTGAACCCTTCAGCCGAAGTAGTGCGTGGGATCCAGAAGAGAACTTCACCTCACCCTCACATCAGAGAAAGAATTATCGTACCCTTCCGACAAGTCCCCGCTGGAAACGGCCTTTGGGCCGCCTCGTAGGAGGGAAGGAAAATGGACAATGGGAAACAAGTGAAGCGCTAGAAGTTAAATCGCTGGGTAAAAGTGCAGAGGTCATTGTTCTTCGAGATGCTAAGTTTACTTCATTTCTGTCCGAAAAAAAGAATACCGAAGTAGCGGAACCAGCAGTAAACATAGACATTCTTAAACAACTTCAAAGCGAGCGGGGTATTCTCTCAAAGAATGAGATTATTTCCAATATAAACGATTTGCGGCCTACAACGGAAGGGAACTCACTGAGCTGGGCCAGTCTCATCGATCTCGTTCAAGTCATGGAAGGCGGTTTCACAAGTGGCCAGCTGCGCCAATATATCAAGGCATTCGAAGATAAAACCAAAATCCTACCATCACTAGCTCCAGAACTAATTAATACCAATGGTATCGTGCGAGTGTCAGCGTGGGTGCCGGAAATCTTTGGGCCAACGGAGCTTCTTAAAGAGAGTCCTCTCATTGGGTACTCTACACCATCGTTCACTTATAAACAGATTTGTGCTCTTGAGATAATTAGGCAGTGCTGGAGAGTTGGTGTGCCCGACATAGAGGAGGGCATTGGGCAAGCTGAGGTTCAATTTAATCCGGCAGAGCTTGAGCTCTTGGTCAGTAAGTGAATAGATCATGCCTTTCCTCTCCCAAAGGCTAATACAACTTCCTCTGCAGAACAAGACTTCCTAAAATCGATCAGTTCCAACTATGTCTTCAGTAAGCTTGAAAAGATTGAAGTGTTCCGAACACGGGACGTTGTGCGCATAACATCGAACCGAGAAAAGGCAGCTCTGATTGTGGCGGAAATCGAAGATGCGTTGCGACACATTTCTCGAACGTCGCTACTGTTAAGACCTATTTTCCCTAAAGCTAAAAGTAAAGGATTAGAGAAAAGGCATAGCAGCGCGCTGATCCTAAGAACTGTTGGTCAACTAACAAATACGGAGATTGAGAAATCCGACTACAAAGGGGAACCACAGGCTAGTCATTCCACACAACCACATTCATGTATCCCTCTAATGAAGTCGCAGGTGACTATTTCAAACATTGAATTCGATGCGCCGACCCAAACATCAACGAAGCATGAGGTTGCGCGAAGATTACTGCTTACTTCTTCCCCTCTTGCAAACCGCGAGTCTCTGAGGATAGAATACAAAGCACCTTTAGAAGATCAAAAAGGAGCGTTCATCAAGCAAGAGGGATTAAAGGGCCTTCCTTGGCATCAAAGATTGCAAAACTGGCATCGCTGGACCGTGCCGATCGCAAAGGAGGAGGCGGATGACCAGACCTCTCAGAAGTCCAAGCAAGATTCCCTTACTGCGATGAAGAAATCGGATGTGACACCACAGGTAGCCAAAGACCAGTCCCCGGCTCAGTCGACCGTTTTGGCTCACCATGACGCCCCGAGCGGAGATTCAGATGAGATGCAAGATATAACATCCGGCTCTAGACAACGAAGTCCTACCTCTAAGACGGACGAAGTGGAAGCTTCGTGGGATACAGAAGTGGCGTGGTCAGGGGATGATTCCATTGAAACTTCTGCTGTCGCTGGGCGTGTCTTGCATGGCTTTACGAGTGAAAACACTTTCGTGCCGCGGGAACTACACGCTACATCTAAGCCCGAAGTACTTCACACTTTTTCTTCTGACATCTCCAGCATCTTTCGTGCATTGCGCGATGCACCCCTTTTAACATTGAGGCCTTTCGAAACACTGATAATGAGATTTAAACCTAATCCTTGGGCCGAGCAAACAGATGGTGGTTTAATTGGTGCGAAGGCGTTGACCGCATTCCCACTGATCGAGATGAGGTTCTCCATCAATTTCAAGTATCGTCAAGCAAGACTTCGTGATGTCAAAGCCATCAAATCCGCCGATACCTCCGATCTAATGCTCCCGCAATCTAAGTTTGATCTTCGTTTCCAGCAAAGGGTGTCATCTTACATGATACCATTCCATGGTCCTTTAGAAGATCGCCAATTCTCTCCAAGCATTGAATCTTTCGTAGGGAAATGCAATCTAGATCTCGCCAGCGATCGGCCTTTGGAAACACCGGCGTCGCTAACAATTCCCATGGCAGACCACATCTGCTCACCGGGTGCGCGATCAATTGTCGATCCGCAAGGCCGCTTTGAAGGTCATAAGCTCTTCCCTGTCGATTATTTATTTGCTGGCCTAGAGTATAGGAATACTATGGCTTTCGATTTCGAGGGATGGGAGTCTACTTACACAACTATTGAAGGTGGAAAAGCTGGCGGATCTGGATCGGAATTACGTTTATTGCCCATAAGAACAGATCAGCGGCCTGCGGATGAAGAAGAGTTCATGCAGAGCGCCTACAAACTCGTTGATGTTGTGGGGTCTAATACGCTTCTTGTTGCAAGAGTGCCTGATAAGATACAGAAGGATGTTGTAGGACTGTCGTTCTCATCAAACACTGCGAGGCGGCATGGACGATTCAAGTTCTGGCCATACAGACCAAGCGAGATTCATGAAAAACGAACAGTTGCTAGAATTGATCAGGAGTGGCAGCGCGAGCACAAGGGTGAACTTGCGACGAATGAGGATGTGACTGCGAAGGTCGAAGAAACCACTACTGCGGAAGAGCATGAGGAAGAGAATAAGGAGAATTGAGTTGGGCTGAATGCTGCCTTGCTGGTGACAAAAGCAAATGTTGATCGATTTTAGACATGTGTATATTATCTGGAGCGAACCTAAAGTATGAAGTCTGACCGGCTTGTGAAATTGTACGATAGGATTTTGGTCATTAACTCTCGCTGTCCTCACCCGTTCAGCTAAATGTTATCCTAGTCAGGCTAGTCTTTCACAAGACTTCATAGCAAAGAGCGAGAGATGAAATCGCAGCTCCTCTGTGCTAGGAATAATGTCAATAAACTATTTCAATACTACCCAAACTCTGAAATTATTCATTTGCACCTGGTCAGACATTTATCTATTGCTTCAAAGGGAAGAGACATGTTCCTCTAGATATGGTCATGAGGCGGTTACATATTACAATCACAAAGATCGAAACAGCGAACAGAGAATTGTGTTCAAAAGATTTGTATGTATGATGATAATGTACATAGTATTTACAAGAAAGTGACATGAAGTCCATAAAACCAAATTTTCCCAACTCATTCATCAACTCGCCATTCCAGACAGCGATTCAAAATTTTCTAGCCCAAAAATGCTATCAACTAGATTCATCATTCAACTGCCTAGATGGAAGGCTTCAGGCGCCTCGAGAGATTTATGCGCGAACATCACGAGCATGACGGCGCATCTTCTTGGCACCAGCGGTGACAGTCTCGGTGACAATGTCAGTGACCCATTCGTAGTCGGTGATTTCTTGAGTAACAACGTTGGATCCACCAGCAGCGGCGGCGGAGGAGGCAACTGGGGCTGGGGTGACAACAGCGACTTGAGCGGATGAAAGAACAGATGTAGCAGCCTTGGAGCAAGATTTCTTGGAGCTTGAGGCGGCGCTGGTTGCAACAACTGCTGAGGCTGCGCTGGTGGCGGAGACAACGGCAGAGGTGGCGGATGAAGCTGCAACGGCGCTGGATGCTTGCGAAACAGCGGCGCTGGTGGCAACGGCGGATGAAGATGCGATGGTGGCGCTGGCAACAGCAGATGAGGCAGCTACAGATGAGGCAGCTCCAGTGGCGACAGCACCTCCGGTTGGGGTGGCAGAGTATGCGCTTAGAGGAGCAGATGAGGTGGCTCCGGACCATTGGGCGGGGCCTGGAACTGAGTAGGAGGAGAAGTCCTGGTAGAGGTTGAACTGAATGCTTGGGTCGGTCTCAGTGTAGAACTTGGTTGCGACCTCACCAGAGGGGCTTTCGGTTCCGGTACCGCTAACCCACAAGTTGATGCACTGGGGGTAGTTTTGAGCACCATCAGCTTGGTTGGCACTGTGGAGTGCGATGATCTCGTGGCGGAGAACATATGGACCAGGAGCGAGAGTGCTTGGGATGTTAACTGCCCAGGAGTTGTTGTTGGCAATCAAGTTGTCGGTGGCCCAGATACCTGGGTTGGAACCGCTAATGTGTCCAACACCATCGATCTTGAAGAATTCGAGACCGGTCTTGTCAACTGTCGTGCAGTCACCGTCACAGCTCGCCAGGTAATCTGTGTCAAATATTAGTTACAATTATTTGTATCCGATGATACCTTCACATACCGAGAACTGGACCGTGGTGAGATACTGGCCATGTGTTCCATGCCAAAGTAACATCGCTTCCAGCAGTTACATTGACGTAACCTTGACCGTTGGTTGCGCTCTTGTGGCAGATGATGTCGCCGGTTGCGTACGCATCGGGGGCAACGAATCCGTTATCCGAGTCCTTAGGGTCGGACCATCCGGCAACAACTGGTGCTGGGGTCTGGTATTGGAAACTTGGGTTGTAACCTGTGTACCTGGTGAAACTATTAGAATGCAATTCGACCTGAGATCGGACTCTCATTAACTCACCAGACACCCTCAGCCTCGATATTTTGGACAAAACCGTGAGCTGCAACAGAAGAAATAAAAGCGGCACCAGCCATGACGGAGATCTTGGAGAAAGACATTTTGATGGATTGGTTTGATGAATTTGGTGGGAAAGATAAACTTCTTTTAGACGTCGAATGAGTGTCGGGAGTAAAAAGGCTTTGGTTTTGAAGCTTCAATCAATGAAGTAATGAATGTATAAGTCAACTAGGACTGAAATGAATGTGGTGGTGAAGAAAGAAAGTGTTTTGGTTGAACGATGAAGGATTCATGGTAGGCCGCAAGTAAAGATACTTATATACAAACTCAAAGGATGGCCCCCTTAGATTTCGCAACCTCAGATGAACATCTCGGTAGTGGAGATTCAACGAGTATACAGGAAACCAAACGCCGTGGGAATCCTAGTTCCTCAGATTGATCCTTGACTAAGATGATTAAGTTTCGTTTATGAGATGGGGGTAACTGGTTATGCTTGATTTAAAGTGGGGGGAGAGGTGAATCGGACACAGAAATGGAAGGCTCGGATGGCTAGAACGAAGAAACAGTCAAAAAGAGGTGCATGTCGAGCGGTAATTAGCAATATATTCGCTGCTCGCTTGAGCATGGAGTTAATTTGAAGGGTTGACAACCCATACAAAGGACTCCATCCCTAGGCGATGCGCGCCAATGCGTTATCCGGTATCCGATATTTCGATATCCGAAGCGGTCGTTTTTGGCGGGTGATGGCCGATTTGGAGGTCGGTTGACATGAGAACCTATCAGGGAGACGTAAATTGTGGGTTTTCATAAATTCATCCTTACTTAATCGCTGGTCTAAGCATGAAACATGACACTACACAGTATACTTGTATCCGTGTTTTTTTAAATTCTGGGCCCAGAAGGAATTGGCAGCCCCTGCATCTCACGCTCACTAGAACGTTTCTGACTATACACCCGTCATTCGACCAATCAAGGCTTGGATGGAGTATTTGTTTGAAACTGCCAATGGTTGTAATAAATTGCACGACGGCGCCCATCTATATTGACGCTCAAGCAAGATAGATTGCCCTTCTCAATTAGGGAGTTTCTTTCTCCTACCAGAAGATCAAAGCCACAGCAAACACCTTGAACGGTGCCTGGCACTTTACTTCATTCACACCTAATATGGCCCTTTCCAACGACAAATTGTACTCGCGCCGTACTCTTCGAGCATCGCTTCCATGCTATCGGGAGACAGTTCCTTCACATTCCATAATAATTTCGCGCGATGGTAGCTCCATCATAATGGAACCTTTATTTGGTGGCAGGAAGCGCATCTGTGTGGAAACGATCTGGGATTAGAGTACAATGAGGCATACTGTATGCTCAGTCGTTACCGCGCTGTTTGATGTATGCGAGGCGAAGGTGTCATATTTACACGCCTCGAAGCCGAATTGGAAACATTCCCGGCCATTCAAGCATTAAGGTTGCTTTGACATATAATATCTCATTTCACATTTTCGCCCGTGGCTTCCATTCCTGACGTGAGGTCGAGATAAAGTCAAAATTTCGTCCGATTTATTGAACACTTTAAAAGGAGTTGAGTTTTCGTCGAAAGCTTGTTTCAACATTATGAATTTCATGAGAAGGAAGACGAATTTGTGCTGCCATAGCCAGTTTGCTCGCGTGGCGTTGGGGTTAGACACGCTCCGATTAGTACTCTGAAAGCTTGTCTACAGACTTAGTCCCGACAAGCAACCTAATAATGATATGTCTGAAAGGGGCATCCTACCTCGTACTCAGTATCTGTGTTCATAATCTAATTGCCATTGCAAAACCGTTGACTTTATTCTCGTTGTTTCTATCAAGAATAGCCAAAAGCTGATAGATGCCACTGGAAGTTACTCAAGAAAAGAACACTGATCTAATTTGAATTCACACGCATTGCAGATGCTTGTCTTTCCTATTCACTTTAGCATACATGAATTGTTCTTAATTCAATATTAATAGCGCGCATATCTTTGCCATTCATTGATTGAGGACATTATTTTGTGATTACTCGGTGTGAGGTGCTAGTTGTAGAAAAGTTTCTGCATTCACAACTGCTGAACCCACACCGACGATCGTCGCATCGTCGCTACAGCCTACAGACCGGCCCTTCGCAACACAACTCTTCTAGAAAGGTCTAACTCCGAGTTTCAGACACTTCCGAACTCAAAGTAAACTTACGCCTTCAAAGTTCAAAGATACCTGCCGTTGTGCACAATCTCCAAATCCCGTGGGTCCTGTGTTTCCATATCTATACCAACTTTCTGCCACCAACTACTGTTTGAAACACTGCTCCGGCAGACCGAATTTAGATATTTTTCTCGTTGCTCCAGGTCATCTACCTGACCAACCGCAAATATTTTGTTTCTACCTCGTTCTATAGTTAACTGACCGTCGTATTATGTTCGCTGCCCTATATGACGGGATGATATAGCAGGACTCATATCGCTCGAGGTTCCAGGTTCCAGCTCTTTGATCATCCCTACACACATGGAATATGGCATCAATTTAGGAGAAACTGAGAATCAAATCACAGCATCACACTTGGAAAGCAGCAGGCTGATACTAGCTGACGTAAAATGTCAAGGTAACAGCAAGTGGTTGTCTTCAGATGAGAGACTACATCATCTGATAGAAATCGTCCATAGGCCATGGCCATAAAATGACTCGGATAAATCTTCTATTACTGTAAGACCATACTAAGATGTTTCTCTTCAGATCGTTCTTCTTAGACGAGCAAAAAAAAAATGATACGAGAAACCGCGAGCATAATTATGATAGGGGTAGTATTGAAATGCTAGCCGTTTATCGAAGCTCATTTCATGGGCAACTCGAATATAAGCTTGGAACCAGTGAAGACAATTGTCAATTACACAAGGGAGCAGAATTTGGAGTAGGTTGAGCAGCAGGGCACGTCGACTTCGGTTGAGAAAGAGTCTGAAAGACACACCTTAGACACCATTTAATATCTGCATAGAAAATTCCGCTCATAAGCGTCTCTCTTCTAGGCCATACTACTAAGATGAAGAATGACAACGGAGTTGGTCTTTCCAGAAATTGCTCGAGGTCACTTAGGGGTTGGTTCAAGAATCAATATCTTTGCTATCTAAGAATTTTCATATTCCCTAAAAGTAATTAAATACAGTACCAACATTCTGTCCGGACATGTTTTTCACTCCATATTATTGTTATACCTGTTTGTATAGCATCTAAGGTGAGTGTCAAGCCGGCATAGAGGTCTTCGAAAGCTCTCCATCTATCAACACAATTTTGGCGAAACCGTCCTTGATCATGCAACGACCAGACTGTCCAATATGTTATACGAGCTTGTTTTTGACAACCGGATCTCACTTGTTGCATGTTCCCCATTCCGTTCCATCCATATCACCTGCCAGCTCGCCCACTAAAATCACCAATCGCCGGTCAGCCTATGACGAGACTATTTGTCCTAATCCTTTGAGTATTCTAATTTTCTATCTGTATGCAAGAACTATAGCTGGTCTCATATGCTAAAAACACCAAGTTCAATCCGTCGGGATTAAACATGGTGAAGACAGATCTGGGTAAATGCCGTCGCTGCTGCCTAATCGCTTGCACCATATATTTTGACATATAGACTGGGACGATCCACCTCACGGACCGTCGATAACGACACGATATATATAGTAATTGGGATACTCTAGCTATCAAGAATGTAAAATTGAAATGCTAATGTTGGGATAGAAGAGGAAAAGAGAGTCTGATTTTGCGAACGACTAGAATGGCAAACCACTCCTCGGTTCACTCCTTGCAAACTAACCGACAAGTGTAGCTTTTGCGTATTGACAACATGGTATTCTTCGCCTCATACCAGCAGAATTGGAAATATGTACCGCAATCCTGACACTCGAATTCTTAGAAAGAATCGTTGAGTATGAAATATTGATGACTTGTAGTCTTTCCAACGAAGATTTGCAGGCCTCCCACTACTCCTTACGGCTGACCGGATTCTGGTATCACTTGGACTAGTCTTTGATTGTATAACTATAGCACCGTCTGCCTTAGATGGCAGTTGACTTGTTTGCTCTAATCTCGGGCGTCACATCCCCCTATTCTCAGATGTCTTCCATAATATGTAGTCTAGCTACATGGTTCACAAAGCTCAAAGTCGCGATGGATTCATTCCGGTTCTCGCTAACATCGAAGTATAGAATCGAACGTCATATCGGAGATAGTGGAAGCGCGCAGTGTGGAAGGTAGTGTTCTAAAACTCTCTCCAGTGAGGAATTTCCCTAGGCAGTTTGTAGTTGCTGCGTGTTGAGGGCTGAACCAGAGTCGTCGACGCATTAGGTGGAGATCATTGTCATTCATGAAAGGAGTTCACTATTGAACGCGGAAGCTCGTGTAGTGATTGAAGGCATGTGTATGTTTCTGCAGTGAACTAGTTAGCGCGTCGAACCCGTCGGGTTTTGCCCCGGTGTAGTTTCTCACCCCTTCATGGAAGACCTTATGCTGCGTCAATGTCTGCCATTGGCAGTCCTGCTGGATCAAAGTTGGGCTCACAGAACCCGTGAAAAAGACCTTGTACTGAGAGAAAGCGCTTTAGGAGAAGGTTCGGAGAGACCCAGACCACAAGCAAAGAAACGATAGCATCCAACATCAGACAGCATGGACCTAGCCTAGCTGTTCATAGAGGGCATGCTATGAAGAGTAGATAGGGTAATTGGCTTTACTTCCCCTGTGGATTCTGAGGCTCCGAGCGCAATATACAGAGCTACGGCTGTTGAAAAAACAGGAACATGAAAAGATTAGGACAATTTGCGTCTAATCGAACATTTTCACTTAACTTGACATTGAGCTTTCAATTTGCGCTGTGAATAAAGCGAGCCGCCAAGTCAGATGTGATGGTAACATGATGGTGCATGGATTATTCTTTTCGGTCTTTTTTTTCCAGCGATGACAAAAAAGGAACTCCATGTTTCTACCGTGATGTTTCAGCAATCCGTACCTTGCATAAGCATATAGGATAGCGCCAGGACTGGGAATTAGGAGCCAATCGGAATCCTCAGCGCGCCAAGAGATACAAAACATTGGCTGTTCTTTATTCTTTCTGCTCTCACTCACGTAATTGTCCCCCAGGTTGTCCACGTCTGCTTAATCTACTTGAATCCACCATTTTTCAACAGTTGGCGCGCATTGAGCATTATCCATGATAACTGGTCTGCGAAGTAAGATTCACAAATTCCAATCGGAAGTACAGTGCTGAGCTGGGAATTAGTCGCGACACCACTCCTGAGAATATCATCACTGTTTCTCCAAACAACAGTAAGGTTTCGGTTGGATGTTGTTTATGAAAACGTACCGACATAGGGACCAAACTATCGACAAGAGGGAGAGCCTTATGCACAACTGAAGAATATTACCTAATTAAGCAAACCTCTCGTTGCGTCGTACGCCGTCGCCGCAAATTACCCATCCTCGAAACAAAGCAGGGGCCAATTTGGTGCCACTTCGGAGCCGAAAAAAAATAAGCGAAATGAGGGAGGCAGCGTGAGCGCCGTGAAGGGGCGAAGGTTTAGGACCGTTCGTGCCCGCTGGATCTGTCAATCCGAGACACACGGACTAAATACTCAGTTTCGGCTTACTTGCATCCACTGGGACTTAACCTGGCAATGATGACATCCGAATCAATCCACCAATGAAAGTATATTATATTTTCCTGCGTTTACAAACGGGATTCAATCGCTTTGGGTAGCGCTTTGACAAGGGAGATGAGATGACAGCCCCTTTGAAAGCAAACCCCCTACCGCCTTAATATATTCTCGACGGCTTGGCTACCGAAACAAATGATCATCGATGCAGAACAACAGATCTCGCTGGAGTGGATCTGGAAGTGCAAGAATGGTGGGCGGCTCCGAAATTAATCGATGGGAAGCGCACAACAGGAGAAGGTCTGGGCAGATCTTGTAGACGAGAAGTCAATTGTATATATTCTCACTCACTCGACCGTCTTCTCTGGTCTTTTTCTTTCCTCCTCACCAAAGCCAGGTTGCTCAAACGTCTATCATTCTTTTTCCGCTCTCTCACTTTCACTCCTTTTGCCTCGTGCACTTTTACATTCATTAAGCTGATCTGAGATCACTACTTGTTTTCACTTCAATCAATCAACAAACTCTAAGCTTCCATTTTCTCACCTTTCGAAATCACTCAAATCACGATGTCTTTCACTAAGATCGCCGCTTTCGCTGGATGCGTTGCATCAGTCGCTGCCCACGGTTACGTTTCGGGTATTGTCATCGATGGAACTTAGTAAGCTGAACTATATTTTGGGCGTCAAGAGATCAAACTAACCGCCACGATAGCACTCCGAACTGGACTCCTACGGATTCATACGCAAGCACCGCCCCAAAGCGAATTGGCTGGGCTGATCAAAACCTCGACTTGGGATTCGAGACCCCCTCTCAGTATGCTGGTCCGGATATCATTTGCGCAAAGAGTGCTACCAATGCTGCACTTTCAGCCACCGTGGCTGCCGGTGGAACCATTGACCTCCAATGGACTACATGGCCAGAATCTCACCACGGCCCAGTCATCAGCTACCTCGCAAACTGTGGTGGCGACTGCACCACTGTTGACAAGACTACTCTCAAGTTCTTCAAGATCGATGAAGGTGGTTTGATCGACGACACCACCGTCCCCGGAACATGGGCATCCGACAAGATGATTGCCAACAACAACACATGGACTATCACCATTCCCTCTGACATTGCCGCCGGTGGTTACGTCTTGCGTCATGAAATCATTGCTCTTCACGGAGCCGAGTCATCGGATGGAGCACAGAACTACCCACAATGTATCAACCTCGATGTCACTGGCAGTGGCACCGCTGCACCAGCGGGAACTCTCGGTGAGGCTCTCTACACCCCAACCGACCCAGGTATCTTGGTCAACATCTACGCCTCCATGGCCTCGTACACTATCCCTGGACCGGCATTGTACGGTGCTACTGGTGCCGCTACTGGTAGTGCATCTGCTACCAGCGCTGCTAGCGCTGCTACCTCTGCAGTTGCCGCTTCAACCACCGCCGCTGCCGCTTCGCAGACCTCAGCTGTTTCTTCCGTCGCTGCACCATCCACTTTCGTCACCAGCGTTGCGTCGGCTACATCTGCTGCCGCTGCCCCAACCGCAACCGCATCTGACGATGACGACTCTTGCGATGCATAGATTGCGCCGCATTGACTACCATTTCTGAGATTTGGTGTTTCTTGAAGGGGGAGGATTTGTTGATTCATTGTACATAAACTTTTGAGACGCTGTCTCCTGTAACATAGGCTCTGCCAACCACAAATTCTTCGATTGAGCAATTAGGAATGATAGATGCTTTACTATATCAATGTGTTCCACTGTGACATCTCCATTAATGCAGCTTGTGAAATACTTGCCTTATATTTTGTGATTAACTCCTGAAGATTGTGAAGGCATGCACAATTCAATTTTCTCATTCTCCTTGCAAGAAACAACAATCGGGTATATTAGATATCCGAGCCAACTCCAGGTTAGAGCACCACGATGCTATCGAATAGGTGATCATCAAGCACTTTGAGCTCTTTCCGCCCAAACAATCCTACTAAGATCCCCTTCAGCCCAGTAACCCGACCCGCCCTGGACCCATACATTACTTCGCTCGGCCCAGGAATGAGTCATGGCATCCCACTCCGCCTGGGAAGGCAAGTGTATCCGCTCTTTTGACCGATCCTGAAGCATCTCCAAAAAATTATTACTATGGATACGAGAAGAGTCCCAGAGAACGTAAGCACGTCGTCGAAGCCATTCATCGTCGGCGAACATAACGAAGGAATACTGCGAACGATCCGAGTGTGTGGGCGCCCAAACTTCGTATGGGCCAGTATCCGTGTCGGCAGAATCTTCACGCGGAGTTAAAGCAACCAAATCATACTGGGAGTATTCATTGAGCAGAAGACCGTTGTTCTCGATGCTCGAATCATACTCGGTATTCAATTCCCCGTGAAGAAGAACATCAAGACCGTTGGGCGAATGTGGCAAGCTGCGTTTAATGTCATTGTAACTTTGATTCTGCAAACCATGCACAAACTCGATGCCTTGCGATAACTAGTTAATTGATTATTATCAGTTATATAAGTAAAGAAGTAAAAAGAGTACAAGTAGCAGATATATAAGCGAAACTTACCCAAACCCAATGCCAAAAAATGTCCGTTTTAAATGCAACATAATTCACTCGATGAAACCCAAATTGTACATCATGACTGAGAAAGTCATGAAGACCTAATACATCACCACTCAGTAGAATACTATAGAAGATCGGGCGGTCACTGACCTTTTGACATCTTCCATGCAAGGAAGTCATGAACACAGGCAATCTGCTCATTCTCCCACGGTGGATGTTTTGAAAGAAATTGGGCCTTTGCTCTACTATTCGCTAGATCTTCATAACTGGGCGCAAATGCTAAGAAGAGACTACAGAGGAGTTCGAAACGGTAGAAGGCGCGGTAGAAACGAAAGTACTCCAATGATGACAAGTTTACATCATCTGGAAAGTGAATGGACCAAGCCTTGCCGGCGAACTCCATGACCAGCTCGTGTATAATGTCGTGCATACGAACTAAGTGACGGAGATCATCGAAAGCCATCTGGTTAAGACATGAACGAGTGTTGAGCTGCGCTTGCGGTCCATAGATGTTATCGAGGACTTCGTCAATCGAAGCTGCAGAGAGGGGTTTGGGCAAGTGAGAAGCTACCCTTACGGCGACTGCGTATGGAAGGAGACTCTTCCCGATGTGATTTGCAACGATATCCTTTTTAACGCTGGGATATTGTTGGTATGAGAGGTAGAATTTGCGACAAACAAGAAGGCATGGGAGGATGGAGCGTATGTTATCGAGATTCTTGAGGATGGAAGCCACCACTTCACATGGAAGGTCGGCGACGGTGGTGCTTTGCATGATTCCTGTCTGGGATATTAAACTAATTCTCGGTGTAAAATACTGGCAGGATAATCGAGCGGAAGATCTTGGAGGTTACCAGAATTATGTTGGTTGGAAAAATGTGGGTGGAGGAGGTTGTTGTCTGTGCGCAGATAGAGACCTGCTACTTGGCCGGATGATATATCGCATTATTATATCTCGTATGTCTTATATCTTCTTGAGCATCTAACTCGTCTGAAAATCTAGAATTGATTATCATATTTTCTTTCCGAATAACCCTATTCCCTTCCGCTTCAGAGCGACGTGTTCCCCGCATATTGAACCCCGCACTCGTATATCTGACTATCAAAGCTTTCATTAACATCATTCTTAGTATTGGGTGCCAACCCAGCAGGTGAATTGGAAATCAAACTGTCGTTAAACTTAGGATCGAAGCATCGAAGCATCGAGCTCTTGGTCAAGTCCAGCGTTTCGGCCTATTCACCAGGCGGGTGAAAAAGGGATCGACACCATGCAGACAGCACAGTCATCAGAAGCATGTATCCAAGAAGACCACTTGATGAGAGAGGAGGATATATCCCTATATCCGCAACACTTCCTTTTTGCTGTCATCAACGACAGTATTTGACGTCAAGAAGCACCAGATACGTGAGACGTCGGGAATGATTACTGAACCGCGAATTTTCGCTGCAGAACATCGACGGGCTGCACGGCATCCAACATCAGCAATTGGCATGTCTAAGAACGAAACAATACTGGCCTATGAAATCTGGGCTGGGTATTGATGATAGAAGCAAATATTGTCAGCATGCTGCTCTTCAAGAGTATAAGTATCCAGCCGTCTCATCTCCGGCAAAGCTCGGGAAGCAATCACGACAAACATCTCAAGTGAATATGAAGAACGATTCCATGCATCCCTCTGACCGCGGGAGGCGGCTTCTCCCCAGCGTTGTTGATCAACTCGCCTTAACCGATCCCACGCGCGTGTTTGTGTCCATTCCCCTCACAAGCAGTCTTCAGGGTGGGTTTCGCGACATAACTTTTGAAGAGATCAGTCGCGCTATTAATCGTTGTGCGTGGTGGATAGAAGCAAATATTGGACGGAACGACAATTTCGAGACCATCAACTATGTTGGCCCCAAGACCTGAGGTACATCATATTACTGTTCGCTGTCATGAAAACTGGATATCAGGTTGGTCTCTATCTTCAATGGTAAAAAGGTTAGCTAATCTAAGTATATAGCTTTTCTTCAGCTCACCGATGAATAGTGCAGAGGCTCATTTGTCACTCCTTGATTCTCTAAAATGCACAACTTTACTGGTTCCTGAAGATATACCGCCTCTCACTCGGATCGTTCTATCGCAGAGATAGGCGCGTACTTTGACAATACGGAATTTTGATGAACTGCTCCATCCCGGCCCAGTAAACCCATACCCATACACCAAGACATTCGAAGAGGCCCGACAGGATCCCTTTGTTGTCCTACATACATCTGGATCAACTGGGTTCCCCAAACCCGTCATCTTAATCCACGGAACCGTAGCCCATCACGACACCTTTCTCCTTCTTCCACCACCTGGTGAAGCCCGCGTCGCATCCGCTCTTTTCAGCAGCAAGAGAGTATTCATAGGTCTCGGACTCTTCCACAGCGCAGCGATGTGTTCCGTAGCATTTGCCATCTACTCCAACACCACCCTCGTCATCCCACCACCCGTTCCCATGACCGCCGAACTCGCGAATCAAGCCCATCTGCATGGGAACCTCGACGTGAGTTTCCTCAGCCCATCTATCCTCGTCGACATCGCTAAGAACCCTTCATACCTGGACAATATCCGACGACTCAAGCACGTCACCTACGGCGGCGGTCCGCTACCACGTGAGACAGGTGAAATGATAAGAGCGCAAACGCATCTTTTTGTCAACTTCGGCGCGACAGAGACGGGATACTACCCTCTCTTACTTACCGACCCGGAGGATTGGGAGTACATGAGCTTCAGTTCTCGCATGGGTATTGAACTTCGTCCATTTACTGGCGATTTGTATGAACTTGTGTTTATCCGTAATGCCAAACTGAGCCTTTTCCAAGGCGTGTTCTCTACATTTCCTACCCTGAACGAATACCGGACAAAGGATCTCTTCTCTAGACACCCACATAAACCTGGACTTTGGAAATTCGAAGGCCGTTCCGATGATGTAATTGTTTGTTCTACGGGACAGAAAGTCAATCCGATAGGAATGGAAGGTTTAGTAAATAGTCATCCTTCTGTGGTGTCAGCGATCGTTTGTGGGCAGGGAAGGGAGAGGGTTTCATTGCTCGTG
Organism: Rutstroemia sp. NJR-2017a BBW; assembly: GCA_002946425.1. Taxonomy (NCBI): domain Eukaryota; kingdom Fungi; phylum Ascomycota; class Leotiomycetes; order Helotiales; family Rutstroemiaceae; genus Rutstroemia; species Rutstroemia sp. NJR-2017a BBW. The sequence continues at coordinate 44,887 of NJPT01000011.1, forward strand.
GAGGCTAGGAATCCACCCAGAGCCGAAGATGAGGGCGCAGCGCTGATAAAAGAACTCTGGCCGCTCATTGAAAAGGCAAATGAGAAAAAATCGAGGTATGGGAGGATAACGGAAAAGCTGATTCTGTTCACGAAGGTGGGGAAGCCTATGGCGAGAGCAGGGAAAGGAACGGTTTTGAGGAAGGTGACGGAGGAATTGTATAAAGAGGAGTTGGAGGATATGTACCTGGCTGCAAAGGATGTTCCGATGCAAGTAGGTACAAACTCGAGTTAGTATGGGAGGAACGTGAATAACATGATCAATAATGAATGAGACATCGTGCGATCGAGTGCCCGGGAGAAGCAACGCAGAGAATGAATAAGTTGCGTGGAGAGGTGAATAATATAACATCTGATGTTGCAGATTCTGAGTTATATATTCCGCCCATATAGTACTCTTCTCCCATACTCTCATCCGATCTCAAATATCTTCAAAATCACCGAACCATAACTTCTCATCAACAACACCCCCCTCTACACGCAGCATAGATCCAACCACCTCTCACCACCAAAATCATCAACAACCGTACGCAACCTCACCGTTTCCCTTCAAATTTAAGTCCAGAACCTACAAACCATGGATATCCAACCACCTCTTCCACCCGACCCCCTTTCAGCACTCAACCCCCCTTCACACCTCAGTAGCAAACTCTATCATTGCCGTAAATGCCGACGAGAAATAAACATACTCTTTGCTGAACACCGCGTTCCAATATGTTCGCGATGTGGACGGCCGCTGATATTGGGGGCCTTGTTTGGGAAGCGGTGGGATGCGAGGGGGTTGTGATATAATATTGAGATGGTGGATTTAGAGGACAAGATAACAGGCGAGTAGGTAGGTAGGGTGGTGCAATTCTTGGAGAAGTCCAGACAAAAGGTTGGATCTGAAATAAGAAAATCGATGCTTTTGCACTGCAGCAGTTTGCTCGAGCTTAATCAAATGACGAATGGTCTATATTTAATGGTATATACGCTCTATGTCCAAGGAGAACACCGCTGGAAGACATTCGTAACCCAAGTACCAAATGTCTATGCCGCTCGAATGATCGCCAATTATACCAAAATCAGTCGATCACCCGCTACCACTTAATGTCCCTCTGCTTCCTGCAACACATCAGTAATCCACCATCTTGATCCTCTCCACCAGTCCCTCCGGTAGTTCTTCTTTCTTCACAAGTCCCAACCCCACCACATCACCCCAAAAGAACATCGCCCTTGATTGCGCATACCCCAAATAATCAAACTCATCCTCTTCCTCCTCGACTGCCTCCTCCGTTTTAATATCCTGTTCGGTCTTTCCCAAAACCACGGGGCTCTTCATCTCCTCTCTCAATAATTCACTTCCTAGCTCCAACTGCCCATTCCCATTCGCTCCATCGATCTCATCTGGGCTAGCCGTCAACGGAGGAGCATCCTCCAATTCCGGAACTTTTGCTTGCACAATACCCCATGCCACCCACTGTGCGGTATTTGCAACTCGCCAGAGCCTAACCTCTTTCAAAAGCTCTTCTACCCGCCTGTCTGTCTCTTGTTCACGGCGATCTTCTTCTTCTGCGTATATATTATTGTTATCCCGTTCACTGAGCGGCGTTCGACTATCCAACATAAACGCGCTGATACTTCCGGGCGGCGCATCTTTCCCATCAAGTCGAGGTGTAGAAGAAGCTTTCGAGTGGAATTGAGGACGGTGATCGACATAGGCTCGAATGAATCGCTTTTGTTCTTCTATGGTCGGATAATCGGCTGTGTTGCATGTCCAAGTTGCTGGTGGTGGACTATGGTAATTGTAACACCATTCCGTGAAATGGTTGGCGAACTCTAATCCAGGGGTATTGGCAGAGGCGTATTCGAAGTCAATGACAACAAGTTGCTTGTGTTGGTTCAAAGGTAATAAAAGAGGTGATGGAGCCAACCCTGGGGTTGGCGGTTCCGGCACAAGACGAAGGATATTGCCGTATTGAGTCTGGATGATGTTAGCTGGGACGTTAAGGATGGAGCAGTAATTCGTACATCATTATGAGCGAACACCAAGCTCCGACTCATGTTTTCAAATCCTCCGTAACTTGCTTCTAACCATTTCCTGTACTTCTCAACAGCTGCTCTGAACACAGGCCATTCAACACCACAAACTAAACCTCTGTCCTTCCAGCTCTCCCCTCGCACGCTTTTACTTGAACTGCCTTCTAAAATCTGCTTGTCAAGATATGTTATGATCTCTTGGCATCTGTCGACCCATTTGTCCCAGTTTCTCCAAACAAATGGCCCTTCCTCTCTTTCTTTCTCCAACAGTTCAACCCCATCATGTAATTCCCGCATACGTTTGGCAATCTTCTTGCTCGTATCTGGTATCCTCAGATCCTGAGCTGTGAGCGTCTGCGCATTGAAGAACTCTTCAAATCGGCCGTTTCTGAACGTTCCCAATAATCGTGGACCGATCCTCTTCCTCGCCAGTCTCCGCAAGATACTCAACTCTTGCTCCCGATCAATTAGATGCTCGACTTGAGGACCGTAGATTCGCAAAAGAAGTTTCTGGGGAGGTTTAGGTGGATGGCTTTTGGTTAAGGAAAGGCTCGTGCTGCTGGCAGACGGTACATCTGCTGGAGGCGAGACGACATAGACGGCATTCGTAAGTGCCCCGCTCAATCTCACCACCTCGATCTCTCCCCCACGTTCCAGAGGTACTCTTCTCCAACCCTTTAGTCTCAAGGTATGTGCTAACCTCACGATCTCATTTTTGAATGTCAGCCATGCCTTTCTCTCCTTCTCAGCGCGCTTCGATGTGCTTAACGTTGGGATCTCCATAGAAGACCCACCACCACTGTAAGAAAGTGTCTTAGAATTGTCGAGAACAACATCACAAGATGGAACCACTACATCTCCATCTTGATATTCCGTATCCGAAGATGGATTGCCGGCCCGTAGAGAACGTGCGGAAGGTCGTCGCCGTCCCACGTAGGATGATCGTCTTTGAGATGGAGTATGAGGGAGATGATCGTGGCCCAATGAAAGCATATTATCCTCTAATATTCTCTGCAGTTTTTCTAAGGAGTATGTACTCGAGGCTGAACTCTCTGATTCAGTTCGAGGTTTAGAGTTTATTCGCCGGTCCAGTAGGTCGTCATTCTCAGCTGAGCCCTTGTCGTTTGAACGACCCTTATTTGCTTTCCGCGCAGCCATCTTGGCCTTTTCGGCATGGAGCCAATCTGCAACTTGAGAAAGGAGTTTTTCATGGTGGTGGTGCTTTCCTTCCTGGTTTGTTGGTGTTGACTCCGCTGTATTAAGCTCATCTTTGCTCGACTGACTTCGAAGGGACGCTCTGGACGAACTGGTAGTTGCCATATGGGGTCGGCCCGTCAACCTTTTCGCTAAGCCGGCATTGAACTGTTTCGGTCGTTGGTTTTCTTCGGTAGGTGGTAGTTGGATTTCCTCGGGCTCCGCATCGATCGAGACAACTATAGGACGAGGCAAAAGTCAGTAAATGCAATGCGACAATGTTTTGTAGCTCACCATTCAAGCGGACAGAGTCGACGACGGCAGAACAATCTCACATTTGGTAGGCCCACTCTTCGGGCTTTGAGCTTCTACTGTATCCGTCCTCAATGCCGGTCTTCGAGGCAAAGCGCTGCCGCTGGACTCTGTCGGTGTACTCATTTTTCACTGGTAAATCCAAAGTAGACTGGAGTAGTTGGAGCAGTCTGGGAACCGGTAACAAGTATAAATTAGAAAAGAGGTATGACCCGGAATGTGTTGGCTATAACTTGGAAATGTCCTCAAGACTAAGGGCTCTTCCTAGTCCGCAATTGTACTAATCCTGCTACTTGTAATGGTACTCGTGCTGCTGTTCGAGTACAGCTCGCAGCTCCAAAAAAACCCTTGTGTTGAATTAACCCCACCTTCTTCTTTCTGTTATGTGGGCGCGGTGGATCTCTTGCGAGAGTGGAGGGGAGTGGAGGGGAGTGGAGGGGAGTGGAGTGTAGCGCAGATTGTCTCGAGGTTGCGTGTTATTTTGTGTTACTCTTCGTACTCAAAGGAACCGGTGATTAATCGTGTTGTCGCGATTCGGAATGTTGATGTTGTCGCGACGGTGGTGATAGTGATAGTGATAATCCGAGACCGATGTCATCGCATCCAGAAAGTTGGTTCACCAGGTTGGTGTTACCCTGAGCCATTGGCCATTCTGCAAGGGTCACATGCACATGTGCCTAATACTAATCGGAATTGGTTAAGTCGCGTTTTTGGCGTCAGGGTCCAGCTTCAACCAATCATTGCAAGTGTAACTTTCCAACTTGTGAGGTGAGGAACTTCTCGTACGATCACGACTTGTCAGTCTGTCACATGAAGTTTTGGTGATGTCCTCGCGGGTTTTTTTCTCCCAACGAGACCTGTTCCTGTCTCGATGAAATCGAGCAGAGTATTATCAACGACGGCGTTGTCCCCAACTTCAGCCCTTGATGCTTCCATTCTACGTCTCTGCGTCTCACAAATCACTCAAGTCTCTCCTCACTATGCGCGACTTCTACACACAATTCGCACAATCAAATTTGCAAAATAGGTCATAGGTCACTTGGTCACAGGTACTCGGCGCTCAAGAAGATATTGTCATTCCATTTCGTCACTAAAGGTGCACCTAAGTTTTGTTTTCACCACCTTTCTCAACTACATGCCATTAACTATTACCATTAACATCCAATCATATATAGAAACTTGGGAAATTCGCCTGCAAAAACGAGAAACTCGACGCTCGGAAAGTATCCGCGATCAACGATGAAGTGAGAGCATAGAAGTTCATCAACTGCGCCCCTGCGCTGTATTGCGGCCAGTTGGGATATGCTGAACTCGTTCCATTATTGGGATTCAATGTATTCACGAAGCTCAGGTAGTATGCCCGGGTCGAGCCAGATGCATAGTTGGGTAGGACACCAAAGAATGTTTGGAGGAGATCACTACCGTGGAAAGTGCCGAGAACAGGAGTGCCATAGTCATATGAAGACAGGTATGACCAAGATGGCACTGAAGGTGCAACTTTCAATGTGGCTTGGAGAAATGATCTCCGAGTGAGTGTGAACGTCAAATCTCCAAGGATTGCTGCCAATCGTTTAAATTGAGGGTACCAGTTATTGAGGAGAAGAGTTCGGAATGGCGAACCCGAGATAATATCAGCTGGATAAGTGTCTAGCAAACCTTGCATCGTTGCATCGGATGCATGATTGAAGAAGATATCAGTGAAGTAAGTAGAGAGCTGAGCTGTGGTGCTGATGTTCGATTGAAATAGGGCGAATATCGTTCCTTCATCTTCCTGGTCGCCGATGATGAAAGGTACTTTTGCATAGCTCCCGCCTGCCACCAAAAGATCAGGCGATTTAGTGAAGACTTTACCGTCCGGTCGTGGAAGATACGAGAGCGATACTGAAGTATAACTCAGCAGTCCCGAGACAGAATTAGTCGCATTCAAAAGGGTCGCATAAGGAACTCCTCGAAGACAGGCCAGTGAATCACTTGATGATGAACAGCCAGCGGCCTTCACCACCGTGTCATAAATAGCCTGTCCCTTTGGACAATCAACCGGATCAGCTGGTACGACACTGCCGGAATTCATAATCGCTCCACGGAACAATGGTTTCCCCTTGTAGGTGTTGTCCCCATTATACAACACCATCTGATCCAGAACCGAGATTGCTCCGGCAGACTCGCCCCAAATGGTGACTTTTGATGGATCACCTCCGAAGGCCGCGATGTTGTCTGCGACCCACTGCAATCCTAATCTCTGATCCAACAATCCCAGGTTTGCCGAACCATCCTTGAGAACTTCGGCACCTGGCAAGAAACCGAAGCCACCGACACGATAAGCTACACTGACGAAGATGACAGGCTTTCCTTGCGCAATGGAGTCTTCCACCCATCCCGTCCCATCATACATCGCCGACCATCCAAGTTCAAACCCACCGCCAAAGATCCAGAACAGAACCGGCAACTTGGACGAAGCAGTCGTCCCAGCCGGTCGTTGTATGTTAATATACAAGCAATCCTCACCGGTGTTGGTGATTGTCTGGAAAAGGGGTGTGTTGAGAAGTAGTCCAAGTGCCGAAGTAGGAATGGCATCATTCAAAACAGTACTGAAGAAGAACTGGGGACATGCTGCGCCGTTGGCAGTTGCTTGGATTTTACCTAGAGACTTGGTGATGGGTTGAGGAGGCTTAAGACGAAGGGCCCCCACGGGAGGCTGAGCGAAGGGAATGCCGGCGAAAGCTTCGACCTTGGAACCCGGAATACCAACTATAGTTGCGGCAGGGGAGGTGATGGTAACGGTGGGAGTGGATGCACGTTCCTCAATTGGAATATCGCGCTCAACCTCAGGGGCGGCTTGCTCAATGGGAGCAGCCACTGTAAGTGCTGAGAGAGCAAGGAACGAAATCAGGGAGAACTTCATGATTACCAGCAAAGCACCGAAGCTTTGGTGAATGGTTTCAAGAAAAAGAATAAAGGAGAGGAGTGAAGTGATAGAGAATGAGTTTTCGAAAGGGGGCGAGAGAACGGAGGGCAATATATAATTACTTCTCGGTCAATCCGGAGGATCTCTCCCCATTGAATCCTTCCTCACGAAACGAACGCAACGCAACGCAATCCATCACTGCACTCAAAGTCAGTAATCAAAAATCGCAAAAACTTCAAAAAAGTCTCCAAATTCGCGATCTTAAGCATGTGCTTCACGATATTCCTCGGTCGTAGCCATTGAGCCGCTCACCACCTGACCCCCAAATAAACTTCTCCGGACGGATGTGCATGTACAATAGATACATTATCACTCCCACCAGGCCACCATGTACTATCTATCCCATCGCCGACTGGCTCAGCCATGCTTCTAGGATGGACTAGTTCCTATCCGAGCCAGCTCGCCAAGTCACAAGTGCCAGGCTCGAAGCTGAATGGGTGAGTCTCCCAAGAATCTGATAGCGAATTGGCCATTTCCAAGAGGGGAAAAGTATATGGGATATTGTAGGAGAAGCAGAAAGTGGACGTCCACGCGACGGACTCCATTGGAGCGTATATGCATGCACGACGGAGGTATATCCGGAGAGGGCTAGCGACGGAGTCCACCTTAGTAGGCGGAAAATGCGGGGTACGTGACGAGATGGATGGAGAATTATGTGCCATGGACGAAGTGGGATGCCGATTCGTATTTGTACATTTTTGTGGACAGGATCTTGTGCACAGATGTGCATGTGAAAAGTATCTATTCTATCCCACTCCCGACGCATACAATTTTCCCTTTCGTATTCGTGAATATATATTACTTCGCAGACGATGAGGTACGGTGGTGGATGGAGATGGGAGATACTTAAAGGGGGGAACCGAGGCTCATTGCGGGGAACCCCGCAGGAACGGACGTGGGTGGCTTGAGTGGGCTTGGGGAGCTGCAGGTCAGATCTTGGGAGCAATGGACCTTTAATTTACAGACTGAGGACGTTGAGGAACTATTCACTCCCTAAGATATTCCGGAAAAGTCTTTTTGTGCTACCCGCATTTACATTCTGATATTGTTTTCGGCATGGTTTGCGAGTTGCACTGCATCGGCATATATATGCAACTTATAGTACTTTCGTCATTACTTGTAACTTATTCTCACGTCGAGCTGAAAGTGCCTTGCGTTAGAGATGGTGCTGCGTTGCTGCCTTTTCATGTCTTGTTTACTTATATGTCGCATTGAAGGATTTGATGATCTCCAAGATTAGGCACTCGGTGCCGCTTGTTCCGAGATACTTCTTCACCCATCGCCGCGATGGACCGTGTGTTTTTGAAGTGCGCGACGCGACTTCCTTTTGTCCATCTCGGCTTTGTCATGAACATAACATTGGCGAAAGGCAAGTTTAATCGAGAAAGATTGTATTTTCAGCAGGTGTTCGGTGCATCTTCTTCCCCGCTAAGTGTCGAACATCTCCGTCGAGTGGAATAGTTCCCGCTTGGTCTCCTGGTGATCGGCACTTCTAAGACAAGGCTAATTTTCGGTCCTGAATATCTTTTGTTGGTTTCTGGGACCTGCATTAAATGGGTTGGTTGGAATCATAGTAGAAGTCTATAATTTGCATGTGCTGTGATGTATCCAACCGTGGGTGTATAGAAGGTTCGACTTCGGGCTAAGTACTTGTGTGGGTGCTAGTGAAGGATGCTGAAGAGGATGTGGAGCACAGATGTCGAGCTTTTACAGGATTGCCAAATCTATTATCGGGAGAAGTTATAATTAACTATCCGAGAGATAGGAAATACGAGTGGAGGGCTAAAGTAACACAGAAATTCCTCATCTAAAGCTCCTCCGACTTTTCATATCTCACATCATTTCACCAAACTTCCGAATATCTATTCAACACGAGGATATTCCAAGGCATACATCATACCACAAATTTCCTTCTTGAGCAGCCTTCCTACAAGCACAGGCATGATTGGCAGAAGTATCACTTCGTACCACAGCCGCTCGTTCCCATTCTTGAAATGCATCTTGCCATCCCTCCAAGCAGAACCTCGAGCGCGGAATACTAGATTTACTTTGGGTGTCATCTTCACTGCTGCACTTCAACCCAAGCAACTATGGTATATTGCATCCCTCGCCGTATGAAGTCGTGTTAGTTCCTGACAGAGCCAGTAGTCGATCAAGCGGCCAGAGAAGTAAGCCATGGTCTTCAATCTGCCCTTTCAAGGCTGATCATACTGCTGCCACCTGTCCCGGCTCCAGATGTCGATCATTATAAGTCCTGAAATGACCGAGCCGCAGCCCTACCCGTCATGAAAGTACATCCAGCACGAGCTCCCCAGAACCGCAGCAGAGATCGACCTACTCCAAAATCAGGAAATATTCTGTCTGCTATTAGATCCTAACGTCGAGCCTGAGATGCATTCCTAAGGGCTCACTGTAGCACCAGAGGAAGGCCAAAAAAAAACCAGATACAACGCTGTTCGTACACGTCCTGACCACGAATCTCCCATCAACCTTCGCCATATGCAGAGGCACAGCTCCAAACACGAACCATACCAGTTGTGATAGCATTCAAACATGACCAAGAGGCACAACTTGTACCACCGAAGAAAATTCGAAGCCAGAGATTAAGAGATGTCATTTTCCTTTCTGCCTTTCAGTGCAGGCGAATCAACATCATAGAGCCTCAGCACTCATCTTGCGCAAATTGAGAGGTCCACAGCATTATTGCAATGCCTTCCACTTCTTTATTTCTCCCTCCCTTCGCCCCCTCCCTTTCTCCAAATCCAATCCATCTATCCATCCACCCATCCATCCACCTATCCTACTACCCTCACTATACAACCATGACTATATCCATATCCAGATCCATATCCATATCCACCTCAGCCTATCCATATCCACCACACCCACCACATCCACATCCACATCAGCCCAGCCGCATCCCACCCCCTTCCCATCCCCTCTTCATCTCCCTTCCACAAACACACACAGCTAGATATACACATCCATACAAACCCACCAATCCAATACAAGCAACCCACTCCCCTCTCAACGTCGCACAAGTCCCCACCCAACACCCAGATATAGTACCAAAGAGAAGGGGATACCCCCGCCACCTCCTGATTTAGCTGTTGTAGCCTCTTATTTAACTGTTGTGGGCCTCTTATTTAAATCTATATACAGATACAGGTATGTTATATACATTCAGCATACCGTATTCTCATTCCCACTACGTACGTTCTCGCACCCACCATTCACCATACCATGTAGGTGCATTTTGCTTCATCCGCTTCTGTATCCGACTCCGCCCATTTCGTACTACTTATACGATTGGCCCTCCGCCACAGCTACAGATAAATGGAATCAAACAAATAATTCACTGACCAATGAAGGGAAGCACTTGCCCGATAACCAGTATACCTTGAGGGTAGTAATTATACCAACACGCTGCAGAGTAAGCAGCACTCACACACGTTTTTACTTCCCCTCTCTAGGCACAACAAAAGGAGACGAAGAAGTAAGATCTAAAGACTGAAGCAAGATAGAGATCATGAAATGATATATATTGCTTTCACGTTATGTTTAATCCCTATCCCATCCACCCATCCATCCATCCATCCTCTCTCGCCCCATCATCTCATCTCAATTCGTTTCATTTCATCAACTCAACAAATAGGGACTAATTTCCCATCACAAATCCCAACTCAACTCATAGTATCTATTTCTCTTTCTCTCCTACCCTCTGTCTCTCCAATCATATACTATCTCCTCTCTCGGGGTCATCTCATCCACTCCATTTCATATTTTCACATTCCCAAGAGGAGAAAAACCCATCCATCCATCCCTCCATCCATCATCCCAAAAACTTTGAAATAAAAAGAACTCATCAATTCCCAACTCCAACCAGCACAACACATCCCCCTATCCCATCATTTCTCCTCCCTTTCCTCTCCGTCCTAAAAGAAAACCTTAGCCTGGGCTAGGAGCCGGGCTAACCGTATCCAACGGCGCCTTATGCAAAGCCGGCACAGCATGCGTCCCCATAAGCCCCTTCCTCTTCCTTTCCATCGCATTAATAACCCACTCCGCAACCTCTTTATCTTCCGTACCATGCGCGACTTCACCATCCGTTTCACCATCCGCATCTTCATCCTCCGCTTCTTCCGATATCGTTGCCGGTTTAGACAGTTCTGCCAACCAGCCGTGTTGTAATAACATACTGTATGTAGGTCGTAGCTTGGGGATCTTGTTGAGACATCCGCGGACGAAATCGCGTGCGAGTTCGGAGAAGCCTTCTTCTGGTAGATCGGGAGGCTCGCCGTCGACAATTGCCTGTGGGTTTATTAGTATGATTTCAGATGAAGGAAAAGCAAAAGGGGAACGCTGAACATACGCTTAATTGAGAGAAGATGTTGTTGTAGGTTTCCGGAGGGTATGGGTACCTTCCCATGGCACATTCGATAATACTCAAACCCAAACTCCAAATATCACTCTGGACGCTGTAGGTTCCACCGCCTGGATTGGCGCCAGCTTGACTGATACCACCACCTGATATCCGTTCAGGTGCCATGTAGGACTGACAGCCAATATTTGTCTTAGCAATACTTGCAACCAAGTTTCCAGAAACACCAAAGTCGCAAATCTTGACTTGACCCTTAGTGTTGACAAGGATATTCGTAGGCTTGACATCACGATGGATGATGTTGTGCTCATCCTTCAAGGACTTCAAGCCATGAGTCGTAGCGTATGTAATTTTTCGAAGGACATTCTCCGGTATACCATCGCCATAAATCTTGTCAATCGATCCACCATCCATAAACTCTATGCAAATGTACACGGCACCTTCTTGAAAGAAAGCGCCATAGAAGTCGATAATGTATGGCGACACACAACGATGTAGAACATCTAGTTCCATAATGATGGCAGCAAATTTCGCTTCGTCAAGTTCCAGTCGAAGTTCTTTCATGGCCATGACCATACCAGTTGTGTTACCTCGGGGGGTATTGCTTTCCGAGTCATCATTATTTTCCGATGTCGTCACCGGCGACGATGACTTATTCCCCGCGAGGCCCAATCCAGGTTTGCGCATCCGCGGGCGTGCATGTCGTACTTTGTAAACTGTTCCATAATTTCCCTTGCCCAATTCCTCTAAAGTGTCGACCTCATCTAAAGATATCTTGAAGTTGCTTCCGTTGGCAAAATCTATACCATCCCCGCGAATAACAGCCTTCCCGGGCCACTGGAGCGTGCCATTCTTGGTATCGACGTATTTAGCGTATTTGTTAAACAGCGACCCTCCACTCGTGTCAGGCGGTGCAGCTCCATTAGCTTCGGCTCCAGGCGCGGGAGATGCTGGTGGTAGTTTCATCGGCGGTCCTTTCCCTTGTCTGCGGGCCATCAGACCCCCAGACGGCATTTTCGGGACTACCGGAGCAGAGGCAAAAGGCTTGACAGGAGGTCGAACGTTAGGCGGTAGATGTAAACCTGCGGGCAGACCACCTACCACGGGCGAATTAAGTACACCAGGTACGGACCCAGTAGAGGCTGTCGTGGACACCGGTGGTTTTGGTGTCCCTTGCCTCGACAAATGGAATGCTTTCATCTTTGCTTGCAGGTCGGATGGTACACCACCTTGTGCGCCCCCAAGACCGGACCGTGTACTCGATAAGCTGGGTGGATTGGGTCGTCTTGCATTTTGCAGCATGCCAAGATGCGTTGACGACGCAGTCATTGAAGGAGTTGAGTCGGGTTCGGAGGCGGATCGGAGGCCAGGTAGAGTGGGAGGTCGAGGAGAGGTAGCTCCGGTCGGTGATTGACTTGTAAAATCTAATGTGGACTCGGGGGAGGAAGCATTTGGCGAAGCAAAGTCGATCGAGTCCCCGGGAGGGGCAGTTATATCCGCTGGAGTATCCATGGTGGGTGATTTTGTATGAAGTTATCTAGAGGGCATGTGGTGGGGTTTTCGCATGGACTTTTGATCTCGACAATCTGCTGTAGAAGGATTAGTGAGCAAGAATTCTGGCTATTAGGATGAGTGCAGCAAAGTAGAAGCGCAGAGAATTATATTGAAAGAATGAGAGACAAACACCGAATTTGAACTAGTCGGATAGTCGCAGAGCCTTCAAATGTGGGTGAACAACCCAATGACGACAAAGTTGAGTTTTGCCTCGCTGTGCGAGTTGATTTGAAGTAACTGATGGGATCTGTGGCAGATCTTTGTTTGTACCGTGTTCGACGTGGTGGTCGCTATCTGGATGTTCGTGGCTTTCTAGATTGGTCTATGGGTTCTAGAGCAATTCTGGGAGAAAGAGCGAAGGGATGGAATCTGATCTCAAATCTTAGTCTGCGGGTGGAAATGAAAATTGGTCCAACAAGTTGGCTGCACCTCGCCGGCACGCGTCCTCTCTATATACAATAAAGTACAAGGAGTTATTTTGTAAGAAGTTCCGGACTCGGATATCGTGATAGAGTGCGGTTGAAGTGTGGTTGATGATTGTGATTGTGATTGTGGTGAAGTTGTGGCTGAGGCTGAGGGTGAGATAGAAGGGAAAGAAAGCTCGAACCTTGAGAAAAGAAAAGAAAAGAGAAAAGATGCCTCGGATCGAAGCTAGTTCTTTCTGTACGATTGCTGTGACTCTTATAAATCTTTTTCCTTCTCTTTCGGAATTTGTAATTTGCTTTTCTGTGCCTTCTCTATGATTTTCTTCACTGAGGCCAACGAAGTCCTTTTATGAAGCAGTTGTGCGCGTCGAGGGCCGGGTTAATCTTGGAAGGAAGGACGAGTCTCTTCGTCTGTCTGTCTGTCTGTCTTGGAGATCTTTTGATATGAGGCGTTCAATTGACAGTCACACAGCACAGTTCACCAGTCGTAAGGTTTAGGGCGTAAGGTTACTGCCTCCACTGGCTGTGTACGAAGTATGATTGACGTTGTCGTCGGTCAAATGTCGATCTTTCAGTCTTTCAATCAGCGTGAACGAATTACTTGGCTTTTTATTTTTAAATTCCCATTTCTTTAACCTCAGGTCAAGAAAATGGCATGAGCATGTGCAAGGATGAGGTCCTGGCTCGATTAAATTCGGTAAAGGCCAAGGGCAACTGGGAAGCGCGCAAAGGGAGTTGGTCGAAGATGGCGTGGAGGTGCAGAGGGAAAGCAGTGAAAGCAGTGCAAGCAGTGCAAGCAATCCAAGCACAATGACGTTATTGTGACATTGGGGGTGGCTTGTTTCCGTTTGGGGGAAAGTTGGGACGGAGGAGGGGTGAACGGGGGTGAACGGGGTGAAGGGGGAAGAGGGAAGGGGGAAGGGGGAAGGGGGAAGGGGGAGACTGACTGGGTGGTGGGTGACAGTGACAGTAAGGTGGGAAAAATTGGGACTGGGAAGTGTGACGACGATGCACGGTAAGGTTGAAGATTAAAGGTCGCAATTGTGTAAGCAAGTACCAGCTTGTGGCTCCGTCTCGCTCCAAGACTTTGGGCGGAAAGGGGACAGCCGGATTGGCTGGTAAGGGTGGTGTCGGCCCCGGCCCCATAAGAAAATTTGGGAATAACTCAAGACCTCAAAGAGTCAAGGACGCTCCAACATCAACCTCCGAATTTGTAGTTTGTACGCATTCTCCACATACGGTCGTCTTCATTGGCTGTTGTGCACAAATCAATGTTGTTCTCTTACTTTAGTACCTTCGCATGTGGCCAACTCCATACCATCCCATGGCTGTGACGCAGCCATACCAGCATACCAGCATACCAGTACATGTCGCGATGGATCAATGAATGGAGGCATGGAGGCATGGAGGCATGGAGGCATGGAGCATTACATGTATGACAGTACATTACATCACATGACATTAGATTACATCCCATTCCGTAATACACATTTCAGAAATCACTAGCAATCTCCAGCAAGGTTCCATTCAACATGGGCAAAATCCACGACGTCCAACGCCATCCTACGTGAGAAACATACTTACAAATCATCCTAATCGGGGCTTGCGTCGGATTGACATCACCCTTAGAGCGGAGAGGTCCGCCGCTTCCATATCATTCCCGTGATGCGTGATGATAGATATTGACAGCAGTGTACTATGTACTGTGCACGATCCAGAGTGAGACATGGGGAACCGTTGAATCGACCATCTTCACACGAGTCAGCTAGTATACGCTCAAGACATTAGAACGCAGACATCAGACATCAGACATCAGACATCAGTAGACATACCTCTTCACCGTCTTCCTTTCTTACATGGTCCCGAAGCGACCGATCACACACGAATATCTGATGGAGGTTGAGAGTCATTGAGAAGTCAACAAGAGTCATTAGGAATTAGGAGTCTCATCTTCGGTGGTGCGTGTTTGCGGGATGATTTCCTTATCAGGCCATGTGGCATCGGCTATCTGACATGTCGTCCGTCGGTGGATGAAAAAAGTGGCTGTGATTGAGGGGCAGCAGGAGAAACACTCTCCCCCCGCATCGGTGGCCTAAGGTTATTGTATCGAACAAAGAACAACGAACAGCGGACGACGAACAACACAAGAAACATCCACAACTAACATCCACAACTCCGGAGATAGCGCCGGACGAGGAAATCGATACTTCTATAATTATCCTGATATCACCCATGGACGTGCTTTTCCACAAACCGGCAAAAACTGTTGTATGACAAGCAAAGGAAAGAGCCGTTGACATTTAAGTTATCTTATGCAGGGTCAAATCCCCAAAAACCCTGATTCTCGGCGAGGCGAAGCAACCTTACAGACGGATGTGTATTCTTGCCTTGATTTTGCCAAACCGTCGGCTACACTAACCCAACCACAACACATCCTTTCCCTTTTCTGGCTTCACGATAATTTTATCTGGATGGGTTAGGGGTCTGTATTTTGAGTTTCTGGATATTATTGATCTTAGCATCCGAATATAGGTTGGGTAGTGAGCTTTTGATATTCAGATTCAGGGAAACCTGACTCGCAACCTGGAACAGGACACCGTATGTGGAAGTAGGGTTGAACAGAGCTGTGCAATGCAACAATGCAGTCAGTGGTTGGCAATTGCTACCATCGAAGCACGGATATTGCCGCGATGACTTTGGGTTGGGAGTTCTATTTTGAACGTCAGGGACAATTAAGTCCTGATCGTCGGCGTTCGTCCTGGGACATCAGCCCATATGTACATGGCAACATTGTAAGGAACCATGAAAACTGGACCTTGGGCATCTAATGTGTGCTTTACCGTATTTCAGCCAGCCTTGCGCTCCACTGATGTCCCGGCAATCCGCAGCAGACATGGGTCGCAGCTTGCTGTCTACTGTATTAGGTATCATTACTCGAAAGTTTATTTTCACCAGGCACAAAGATCTTCGGTGGGGTGTAACTTCGGCGACGGTAAGGCGGGCCCACGGTAGGTGGACGAACATTCTCGCCTTCGGCCACAAATCTGAAGAGCCGACGCCAATCAATGCGAGCGTTGCGAACGAGGCGACGGCACTGTCATACTCGAGAGTTATGGGCCAGCTCAACCCCTTCGTGTTTCGATAGAGCAAGACGTCAATATCCAAAGGAAGACATATACAGGCGTCTACTACATATCGTTCGTTTCGAAAACAGCCCTCCATCTCAGTGGAGATCTTGCCTACCTCTCGTTTTAGCTGAATTTCGACACCAGTTAATCTTTCTGACGCTTCTCTAACATCGTCTTTCAACGTCACTTTGGGTCCCAATCTCATGAGGACCCATTTCATAACCCCCCGGCCACTCTTTATGTCGACTGATAACTACGAGTCTGCCTACTCTATCTTCCAGCACCCGACACCTGGTATCATATGCGTCGCTCTGGATACTGGTTCTGCAAGTGGTCCCATGGCCCAGATGTCTCTTTGAATACGGGATATTGAGATGCACTCATTCGATGCGAGAAAACGCTCTAGTGGAAGGTCCCGCTTCGTATTGTTGGTTACGAAGTCCCCGCTAGAAGGCAAACTGCTGAAGTTTTGAAGATTCGGAGCTGAAGCATTTCTATATCTGCCAAACTAAACAGTAACAAATCGCACTGAAGGCATACATATGGGCTAGGCCTTTCGGCTGCAATTTCCACGTGGATGAGAAAGTATTTCCGAATTGCTGATTGGAATCATATTACATTTTGTCACTGAAATTTTACCACGAGCTCTCTTGATTCATGACATTGATATTGATGTCAGGATATGGATCAAGACTACTGAATAGTTACTACTGGTTCTCGCGCAGGTTCCGTCCAAGCCATGATCAGCTGGGATACTGAGTATGTTGAATACGCCTGGCACGATCACAGAAAACAGATGCTATGCTGAAATCTCTCGAGGTAACACCCAGAAGAACGTCGCTTTAGATATCCTAGGCAGGGCTCGTATTGTGCCTTGGAATGTCTTCAACTTGTGCTTCGTGTCGTGGTGTACTTCCGACTCCTGGTAATTTTACCCAGTTGTTCAAGACACGGTTGCTGAAAATTAAGGAAGTCACACCCTCCTACACGCTGGCCATATGACTGAGTTGAGCAGTCTCATCGACTTCCCTATCTTGCTTCATGAAAAGCGTGTTCACCCCTCCAAGTATCGCTTGCCCACGACACAGCAGAGCTTGATTGAGTTAAAGACGGTCTATGGAACTTAACCCTCAACACGGTCTTCCCGGTTGGGAAACTACTTCTTTTCACCCTCCAGTTTAAGTTCTCGTATCTTGGCACAGCCTCAGATATAGCTCAAAGTGACATATCGAGGCAACGTGATTGGCATTACCAAACGGTCTCTCACGATGTCCGCTAAACGAAATTGTTCGTATAGAAGAGCTGAGTGGATACATTGACGATGGTGAGGTGTCTCGCACTGGCTGACCCAGAACCTGAGTAGATCAATATCGGCATAGTGCGAATTGATTCAGCTTCCATGTGCGATCTCACGAGATTGTGCATGCGCACCCACAGTACACGGCATCACTTGATGATCCTTCCAAATTCAGAATCGCCGCCTTTCTGGACCAGGAGGAGAAGAAGAGTAAGGGCCAAGACGAAAGCCGGAAGCGTGTGTGAATGACCATCGCTGGACCAAGCTATGAGATACAGCTGATCGAATCCATCTTCATCGCTGTCTTCGCGACCAAACAGGATGTGGCGGGTGTTACGTCTTGGATACTGGAGGGAATATCGTATCGACATGGAGAGCACCTTTGTGTTCTTGATATGGTTGGCATATACAATTCGGCCGACATAGGTTTCGCCGCTGTGGCGGTCTCTCCTATCAAGCTCCTAGTTGTACGTGGGATAGAATCTGTGTAAGTTGATTTCGGCCCACTGTGGGTATAGCGTCATGCCGTAATTGTCCATCTTGGTCTGAATTAGAGCAATGGTGCACATCTATCGTCACAGTAAACGTAATAACTGTCGCTCATTCCTTCCTGGCCAAGGGCTGAAGAGGCCGTCAAAGGAGTAATTCTATAACTCACTGCAACCATTCCAATCCCAAGAATAAGTTGTGCCATCACCCAAGATGAATGTTAGACGTTCGGTGATTTGCTCGTTGCGAGATTCGTCTTTGGTACACCAGGGAAATGGCGTGCACTAACTCGCCGACCATATTGCCCCTGAAAGTCGTAGCTTTCTTGAGTGTTTTGAAATCCATTGATCGGGACGAAATCAAACATCGAGTAAACTCTTCATCGAATTTTGAAATGATATTGTTCACTCAAAATCTATCGTTGGTCGCGTGTCTCTCGGCGGTAGTACATACACACACACTATGCAGACGACAGCGAACTTGCTGAAAAGCATTCATACCCTGGAGTAACCTTACAGTACATAAAGCGCATCTCATAATCTGCATGAAAAGATCAGAGCAGTTCTTGGCCCCTCGACCTGGATCTGTGCTTGCCACGACAGCTTCCGATGGTGCGACGTCGATACCCAAGATGGCAGATCCGGTACACAGATGAGCTAATTGTAAGAAAATTGATGCAATACTTTGTGCACACGCGGCAGTAAAAAAAGTACTTTACGAGTATGTAGGGTTACAGCGACGAGGGCATCCAACGAATGAGTGTCTGCGCCTTATCATATCGAGTCGGACAGAGACTGGTACATGAATTGATCAGATTTTGGGAGATCAGAATAGCTTACTGAAGCCACCCGCGCCCAGAAGGGTGATGGAAGCATTTCTTGCTGGCTTCGGTTGTACTTCTTTCTGCCAAGGGAGAAATTGACGTCCTTTTTGCTGGGCAAAGTGCTGATGCCAATCGTGGAATGGATATCAATTCAGCTGTATGAGATGGCAATGTGTAGAGAAGTAGGAAATGGAAAGGATGAGCAAGAGGACGATAATTAGGTGAGACTGTTATCGTCTTGGCTGCGCGCGGTTGAGGATGTACTTATGTACTATTGTTCTCAGCTATTACCTGGCCGTGTAGCACGTACTACTGAGTGTGGCATGCTAAGGTAGTATGGTATCCTAGTAAGTAGGTAGCATCATGATGAACTTGCAGCTAACGGCATGAGAAACGCGCGAGGAATATAAAGGAAAGAGCCAGGACGGCAGTTGAGTGAGTCTTATTATTTGTTGAATCCTTCATAGACTCATCTTGCCGACCTTCCCCCTATTCTGCTTTCCCACCGCCATCGACTCTCGGTCTCCCTACCTACCCAAATACAATCGCACTCACTACCACCGCTCTCCTTCCAAGCAGCACCAGCACAGGACGCAGATCATTCTATTGAAAATCCCCACAGTTTGCCAGGAAAAGTTCTTGGTCTTTTTCAATCGTAGACCTGCGATCCAATCAAATCCTTTGTTCTGTCCGCCTTTTTGTGCGACTCCAGCCATTCACCGCATTCGAATCATCGCTTTCGTGAGACATATGAGGTCGCTTTCCAGCCTTCTAAAGCAGGTACTGGGTGATTGTATCAAGAAGTGACGTGATAGCTGCAAGGTAAGCACCAAGCACCACTTTCACTGACTGGTTTGCAGCAGTTTGCACCTGCACCTGTTCGCACCACTTAAACCTTTGCACTTGCGCGACCTGAGGGATAAGTACTTCGACACAAATACGTACTGTACACGCGGACTGACGTTATAATTGTAGCGATTGTCGCACGCTAAACCTGTGAGGTTCCTACAGCTTCCCAGTTCTGCGGCTTTATTGGGTCGGTCTAGGCTTGGCCTTATCGCAATCAGAAGTCAGATTGGGCGATTGTGAGCATCAAAACTAGAATCCATACAAAGCGTGAACTTGCTTATTTGTACCAAGGAAAACAAATTTACCCCGTCTCACACCCAAACACGGTCGATTTTGCTCAGTTTACTAAAACCCAAATAGCCAACGCCAGACAACGCAGTTTCTATCCAAGCATAGAAGAGTGGAACAGCACCGTCACATCGTTGACCACTTTTTCTTCTTCTGCGACGCCCAACCATCAATTAAACAAACCTGTTTCGCACCGACCTCTCCCTATTGCGTGAGAAATCAACGGTCAAAGAGGACGGAAGTGTCTCGAATCAACAACATCTACAAATTATCACCTCCTTCGACCTCCTTACACCCATCGAAAAAATTCCATCCATCCTCACGAACGCAGGACCAATTCAATAACTTTGTAATGGGGTTATTTACCTCACCCACATCCTTTCGACTGGCAAATGCTGTTGCGGGAAATAATGACGTCGGCGCATTATCAACGAGATCCTTCACGGATGTGGCGTTTGGCTCAATCGTACGACGAGCGAACGACCACAGCTCACATCCGGCCGTGGGCCATCTCATACTCCTGGTATTCGAAGCGGTGATGGAAGTCGTCTGTGTCAGTCTTCCGGGATATATCGTTGCGAGACAAGGCATGTTCGATGCAGACAAGCAGAAATTCGTGGCGAATCTGAATGTTGCCCTTTTCACACCATGTTTGAGTATGTATATGTATGGAAGCTGCATGATTATGGACTAGACTGACGGAGTTAGTTTTCACAAAATTGGCATCACAATTGACTGCTGAGAAACTTGTCGAGCTCGCGGTTATCCCGGTCATTTTCATCGTTCAGACTCTGGTCTCCTATTTGGTGTCTCTTGCTGTTGGCAAAGCATTCGGATTCAACAAACGTGCATCGAATTTCGTCACGGCTATGGGAGTAAGTTTACTGGTATGGATGGCAGATGGAAGTGCTAATTGTGCGTTATTAGGTCTTCGGAAATTCAAACTCCCTACCGATCTCACTCGTCATTTCTTTGTCGCAAACACTTAAGGGCCTGCATTGGGACAGAATACCAGGGGATAATGACGACGAGGTTGCCGCGAGAGGTATTCTCTATTTGCTGATCTTCCAGCAGCTAGGGCAACTTGTTCGATGGAGTTGGGGTTATCACGTTTTGCTTGCACCACCCGAGAAATACCAGGATGATGAGGACATCGAAGGTGGACGATACAGAGATGAACCTGAATTAATACCTGGTCTGGACGGAGTAAACAACGATGAGGATGAACATGGAAGTTCAACCAACTCGTTTCACTCTGGTGGGAGAACTCCCGTCACGAATGATCAATACGCTGGCTCGTACCCATCAGATGACGAACCTGTCGAATCTGCGAAGATCCCTGGCATGATACCCACACCGGCCAACGGAAACTATCTTCCATCAGACGGCGATATTACGTCTTTCCCGAGCATCCGCTCCCATTCAATCGAGGACGAGCAAGACATTCCGGAGGGAATCATGGGAGTGATCCCCCGTACGCGTTTACGAATCAGAAGAGCTGCTGCATATACCACAGAGCACATCGCAGCTGTTTCCCACAAGATCTTCAAAACACTCCCTACTCCACTCCAACGAACCCTTGTCAGCATATCAAATGCATTCAGCCGGTTCATCAATGGTCTTTGGGAGTTCATGAACCCCCCACTCTGGGCCATGCTCCTCGCCGTCATCGTCGCCTCCATCCCCTCTCTCCAACGTCTATTCTTCGAAGAAGGCTCCTTCATTGCCAACTCCGTTACCCGAGCCGTTTCCCAATCTGGTGGTGTTGCTGTCCCATTGATCCTAGTCGTGCTCGGAGCTAATCTCGCGCGCAACACTCTGCCACAAGAAGCGCACGACGAGAATTCGGAAGAGAACAAAATCGGCACTAAACTTCTGGTCGCGAGTTTGATCAGCAGAATGCTACTTCCAACGCTTATCATGGCCCCGCTCTTGGCGCTGACGGCGAAGTATGTGCCGGTTAGCATTCTGGATGATCCCATCTTTGTGATTGTCTGCTTCCTCTTGACGGGCGCGCCGAGCGCGTTACAGTTGGCGCAGATCTGCCAGATTAATGGTGTTTATGAGGGGGTTATGAGTAAACTGCTCTTCCAGAGTTATGTTATCTGGTGGGTTTTTGCTAATTCTTAGAGTTGAGTTTGATGAGTTTGCTAATGTTCATGTCATAGGATTCTTCCTTCTACTCTTATCCTGGTTATGTGTGCTTTGGAAGTGGTGGAGTGGGCGGCTTAGAAAGAAGAACATTTTCTTCCCTTCCTGCCCCTCCTTTGCGACGAACTTATTCCACATGAAGACGACAACACAACCGGGTATGAAGGGGAATACGAAACGAACGAGACGAGACGAAGCAAAATATATATATATCATCGATGCATATTTACTTGAATCCATAACGTATGACGGGGTTCCAATGTGATGTTGTGGGGATTTTGGCTGGGTTTATACGCCTTATGTACACTACATTTATAAAACCTTTTTCTTTTTCGAAATGAGGTGCATCAGCGTGGCGTTTGGTTTGGTGCGGACTTGGTTTGGTTGTACTCGTAGTGTTTGCTTGTGTGATTTTTGGTTTGGGAACGGGGTGGGGAGTGGGGTGGGGTGGGTATTTTGTTTGTGGGTAATGAGTGGGTGAGGGTTGATGATGGGTTGATAGAGGGGGGTGGATATGGATAAGAGGGGGGGGGGGGGGGGGGGGGCTTAAAAATGGGGGATGGGAGGTGGGCGAAGAGGCTTATATATGGATAGGAGATGGTGCGTGGTTGTATAGTAGTAGCCATATCCGTATCTCTATATATAAATATATACTTTTTAGTTTTTTTTTTGATGTAGGCTTGGCTTGGGGGTGAATGAGTGGATAAATGCAGTGAGTGAATAAGTGATTTGGTTAGGAGGTGGGTAATTGTGTTTGGGGGGGAAGTCCGACCTGTTTATGGATACTTTGTGGTTGATAAATAAATATAGGGGGGTTGGATTTTCTTTCGTTTGGGGTATGAAGGGGAGACTGGGAGAGGGGGAGGAGAAAAGGGGGGTGCGGGGGAGGGGACAGAGAAGATTACCGTTGAGTGGGGAGAATGTAGTTAAGGAGGGGAGAGTAGACGAGATGGTATGTATAACGAATATAGTAAGTATTAAGCGAGAGGGGGTGGGGTGAGTTCTGGTGGTCGAGGTGGGGAGGTCATGGTAGACAAAGGAAGGAGGCTGGTGGAGGGAAATGAAAGGGATTGAGGTTGGGGTTGCGGGGTTAGTGAAAGGAATGGTGATTGAGGTTGCTCGATTAGTGGAAGGGGGCTGGGGAGTTGATCTGGATGGATGGGTGGAGAGGGAAGGAGGGAGCAATGAAAGAAAGAATGTTGGTGATGATATTGCTTTTTCTAGATGGGATGAGATGATAAGTGGAAGTTGATAAGCTGCTGAGAGAGAGAAGGGAGGGGGGGCGGTCGATACGAGAATGGGATGGGATAAGGGAACAGAGGGGGGAAGAAGAGGTAAAGAGGAGGGGAGAAGAGAAAAAGGAAAGTGATAGAAAGGAGGGAAAAGAAACAAAGGCGGGGTTTTGGAGTTGAGGATGGAGCTCATGTTTGATTACTTTCCAATCTTCAGATGTAAGAGTTCCCTTGAGCCAGCATCACTAGCTCGGCCTAAGGATGGTACTGACTAAGTGGGCTCGTCATCTGCATCGAATGGAGACACATAGGGTTTGTAGCTCCTCTGTTATGAACTGTAAGGTGGGAAGAATCCATAGGTACTCATACCTGGGGTCAGATTATGAAGCAGGTGATATGGATGATTCTGCACTGAAGGAATCCGTCTATAGACTCCAACATCTACGGATATCCTCTCCACAAATTCGCTATCTACGAGGTTGGTGTCCACACCCGCTATCAACCACTCGTCCGTTCGTCTCCCGTATAGGTTAACATGGCGTCCCTATGGGCTCCAAGTTTATGAAAGACTACGATAGAGAACAAACTGTTGGGATTTTTCAGGAGTTCAATTTACCAGCCTTTCGAAACGAGATCTCCCAGAACCTACACATGAAAGCTTCACACCATGAGTTGCGTGGAACATTATACAACTGCATGATAATCGAGGGATGGTTGTTAGGCCTGGCATCAGAATAACACCTCCGCATCAGGGCATAGGTAGGGATGAAAACAGATACGCAAGAATCCTACCTCGTATGGATTTACATTTGGTAGAGATGTAGAGGAGAAGGAGCTGTACAAGTCGGAAAAGAGATATCCGATTGTGGCTCAGTGGGCTATTCTCACCAAGAAATTACAGTTCTTATATTTTCAGTACATAATTCGTATTTGGCATTATATTACAATTAAAATACTCTACAAGGTCAAATAGGAAGTACTTTCATTATATTCTGCTCTGCATATAGGCCCGTTTATTCAGATCTATAAGAAGAGGTTCCAGACGGATGTATACCCCTCTTCGTCAATGTTAGCATGGGCACATGATAAGGGGTGCCGGATAATTCATTTATTCCATCATAAGGTTACAGTGCCTCTTGCAGAACAGATGCTTCTCCATCTTTCATTTGACTTTCAGAATATTTTCATTCCTCCCTTTCGGGTCTGCAGCTGCGACAAAAATCTGCTCAACTTTTTGGTTCACTTGTCACAAAGAAAAGAGGCATAACAATATCATATATTCAATATGGCTCTGTTATCGGCTATTATGCCTGCTGTCACTTCTCTTCCTATCATCCTCGTCAGTTACCTGTTATGGAAATATTTCAATTCTCCACTGAAGAAAGTTCCTGGACCTTTTCTAGCGAAGTTCTCTGATCTCTGGCGTCTGATTGATGTCTATGAGGGCAGAGCCGAACTTACGCACTGCATGCTGCACGCGAAGTATGGACCAGCCGTGCGTATTGGTCCCAATACTGTCAGTTTGAGCGAGCCTGAGCTCATACCAAAAATATACAGTTCCAGAAGTGAATTCTTGAAGGTATGTAATCTCACATTTTCAATGGCACGTGGTAGACAGATGTTAATGCTCACAACTTCTAGAGCAATTTCTATACAGTAAATGATAGTAAAGTCGGCAAAGCAACTATCAAGACAGTATTTGGTGTTCAAAGCAATGAAGCTCATGCTCAAATGCTTCGCCCGATCCAGAAGTTCTACAACATAAAGTATATTCTAGGCCTTGAGGAACGCTACGACATTGCGATTGAAGAGTTCTTCAAGAAGATAGATGACTCGTTTGTGAATACTGGCGCCAAGTGCGAAATGGCCGACTGGTTGCTGTACTTTTCATGGGATGTAATTGGTCACCTAACATTCAGCCGATCGATGGGGTTCGTAGCTGCTGGAACTGACCACACTGAATTTCTTCGGAATAGCGAAAAGTCTCTGGACTACTTTGCAATTGTTGGCCAGATACCCGCCCTTGACCACTGGCTGGGCAAAAATCCCGTCGTCCCCATTGGACTTATAACTTTCGACAAAGCCGCCGAGTACTCTGCAGAACAAGTTATCAATCGACAAAAGAGTACAGTAGATAGGCCGGTGGGCTCACGAGATATGCTTGATAGTTTCCTGGAAGTAAAGAAAGCAAGTCCGGAGATGATGAACGACAACGCTGTGATTGGAATCATTCTCACTAACGTATTAGCCGGTGCTGACACGACTGCCATTTCCTTGCGGTCTGTTGTTTATTACACCTTGAAGAACCCAAGGGTGCACAGAAAGCTCCAACGAGAGCTCGAATCTATCCCACGGGCTGCATCTGGAACGATTAAATACACCGATGCCATCAAGCTTCCATACCTCGACGCTGTTATCAAGGAAGCTAACCGGGTTCATACCGGCGTCGGCTTGCTCCTAGAGCGCATTGTCCCTGAGGGCGGGCTCACTCTTTCCGATGGCACTTTCTTCCCTGCCGGAACCATAGTCGGCATAAACCCATGGGTTTCCCACCGCAACAAGCGCATTTATGGCGAGGATGTAGGAAGCTTCAGACCTGAGCGCTGGCTTCGGGATGAAGAGGAGGGAGAAACAGAAGCAGAATTTGAAGCGCGACTTTCTGCGATGAAGAAAGCCGATTTAACCTTCGGAGCTGGGAAAAGAGTATGCTTGGGAAAGAACATTAGCATTTTGGCTCTTTACAAGCTGACGGCTGCACTGTTCTCTAAGTATGAGGTAGGTCTGACATGTCACTTGATTGGTGGTATCCACTAATATATGCTGCTAGATGTCTCTCGTGCACCCCGAGAAGGAATGGAAAGTGCAGAACTCTTGGTTTGTAAGACAGACGGGAATGGAGGTGAAGATCACAAAAAGAGCATGAATGAGCATTTCATCGCACTGTAAGGAGGTTTCCTGTATGTTGAGGGCTTTCAGTGAAGCCGTCCGAACTTTTACAACGAAGAGTTCCACTTCGTGTTCAGTTTTCAGTCTGCTGCTTAGAATTAGTTCTGTTTTGATTATATCCAAGAGAACATCTTCAACCACACTCTTTATTTCTAAACACTCACGCACCAGTCGCTGGTCACATCAGCGTACTTCTATGCTCTTCTGCCTGAAGAATCAAGTGTGATCAGATCATCTCTAGGCTGTGAACCTACCCACTGGTTTGGGTACCTTATCTTCCTTACACACTGGCTGCCACGGGCCTAATTTAGGTGCATGCTACCCCTGATTGGATAGGCGGACAGTAGGAAAACCCACCCATGGGTACCCGTAGGCTATGAGTACCCATTTCGTAGCCTGACCGACGCGCTATTTGCCTGTAATAATGCTTCAATCACACTGTCGTGTTGTATGACTTCAATCATATATGCTGCTTGAGATAAATTATCCATGTTTAGAAATATGATATTGTGAAAT
This sequence comes from Rutstroemia sp. NJR-2017a BBW, assembly GCA_002946425.1. Lineage (NCBI taxonomy): Eukaryota > Fungi > Ascomycota > Leotiomycetes > Helotiales > Rutstroemiaceae > Rutstroemia > Rutstroemia sp. NJR-2017a BBW. Next base: position 71,494 of record NJPT01000011.1, read on the forward strand.
TGTGCGCGGCGCGAGAGTCAAAGCTTGTTGTGTCCCACCGTGACGACCCAACACTCACACATGTAGTCGCCAAGCTGTCGCCTACAACATGGAATCATGCATATATGTTTAAGTAAACATCATCATTACACGATATTCGAGAAACCCTTTCCATGGCTACTTGTCCACCCTAACTCTCCTCAAGCCAACCCCTCATAAACCAAAATCGCCTGTCCAAACGCCGTATCCACCGGTGCCACGATCTGCTCCGCCAGCGCCTGATAATCCACCGGTACTTTCTGAATAATCGCCGCCGAGAACTTATCTGTCGCAGACTTCTCCTCCACCAGATTCAACAATATCAACGGACTGAACAGGAGATGATCGAATTTAGGTTTCGCCTTTATGATGGTCTGGAGAGTGGATTGCACGGTCGTTACGAGTGATGATGTGGCGCCGGCGATGGTGATGGTTTCTGTGAGGGAGAGATTGGCGGATGCTTGGGCGATGTGGGTTCCGCTGTTGATGTCGATGAGGAGTTTGGTTGAGAGGGTGATTATGGGGAAGGAGGAGAGGATTGAGCCGTCCCACTGGGAGAGAAGGGAAAGTTAGCACAAGGTCTAGGGACGAGCAAGGGGGTGGGGGACGAAGAGCGCAGGGCGGATATGGGGTTGGAAGACATACGTTTGATACCGTGGTGTTGAGTGAGGTAGTTGTATTTGCGACCTCATCAATAGCATTTACGATTGCAGCACCATCTGCAATGGCAGTTGTGACAATGAAGAAAAGAGGTAAGATATTGTAGAAACGCATCGTGACTGAGGTATGTAAAGAAATTCGCTGCTTGCTAGGTCGATAGTCTGACCGGAGAACTTCTCCGCAAGCTGCGTAGATTCTTTGCCCTACTTATATCCTCCACCCTCCATGATCCGGGTAATCTCAAGATCATTACAACATTTCATCATTGCTCCGAGCTCCAAAATCGACGGAAAAATAACCATCACGGCAACACAGCACAGTATCGGCCTTGCCGGTGACCACTGTAATCTTACCCCTCATTATGCCATGGTGATCATGTCCAGACAGCGCCGAAGCATCGCAGATAGTATACCGATCGAGTAATACTGCATGGACGACCAGTGATGCTGGTGCCGAGCAAACATGCTGCAGGAACACATGAATGAGGGGAAGTGTGGGGAAGATCCTTGTCTGCCGCGGTTTCTGCGGGGTGAGACAAGGGGTTCGGAGCAGCATGTGAAGTTTGACACAACCTGAGATATTCTGGGGACAACATTGCGATGAAAGACCCAAGTATTTCAAATCATGCAGTCACTGTCTGCGAAGAATTTGTACCCAGCTGAAGTCCTTGCTTCGATAGGTCAGTCTTGACGTCCAGGTCCGTCCCGTTGCCATTTCGGGATATCCAATTCAGAATGTGATTCTCCATGCCTTCCGGGTTTTGCGATATCTTCTCCCATTCGAGAAAACACAGCAAAATTTCCCCTCAACGTAGAAAATCATAGGAAATCGTGCCGGTATACGAAATCAGTGATGCAGCAACAAATATCCCCCCTGAAGGAAAAGCTCATGAGCGCGAACTTTTGAGGACTTCTCCCTACTAACAGTCTCCTAGTTCGTGTAAATGTACTTCTTGTCTCTCTACCATGTTTGCCATGGATTCTGATAAGCAGTAGCATCTAATATGATCTACTTAATGCCCCAAGTACAGAAAACTCGGTGTAGATTTCATATACGCAATTGGTATCGAAGACACTAGTCCAAGATTGACATGGTAGGATTGAAGTCGAATGATAAGCAGTACTATTATCAATTTCATGACCTAGTTTCCCCTTGAATAACCTCAGCTGCTCACAGGCCCCAAGAAATATCGCCCTCGCCTCCCACACATACACTTATCATCATCGTTGTCCCCGTTCCCGTACGCATCTCTACCCTCACCTCTATCCCCTGAACCCCTAACGTCCGCTTGCAATTCACTCTATCCGCCCGCTTACGTCTTGGCTCTCCTGCGATCGCTAACTCTACCCTAAGTGCTTCTGTTCAGTCGCCTCTCCCAATCCTCGTATCTTCGCGTTTTGGTTTCTCTACCCCTATTTTCCAGACACTCGACAGCTTGCTGTATGTGCAATCACTCGGAATTTGGACGAAACAGACATATGAGCACTACTCTATAGCTGATGACACCCGTGTAGAAGAAGCCAGCTCGTGATCCGTGTATTGATCAAAGTAAAATCGCTGTATGTCACTCTTCATCCCCTAAGTAACTGCAAAAAGCAACCCACTCGAGATCTGAATCCAAGATGACACCACACAAACCGAAATCACATTCCCAACCCCCAACCAAGAAAATCCATCCCCCCTAGTACATACACATCATCCTCCCCTCCCCGCAAACACCGCTCTCTTCACTCACAATCTCCCCTCACTCAACATATCATCCACCCCCCTCTCCAAATCCCCACTCCCACAAACCCACCCCCAAATCCTCTCAGTATTAAACTCCACCGCCTCCTTTGCACATTCCGGACTCGTCGTTCCACACGCATCCCTCAGCAACACCACATCAAACCCCGTATTCCAGGCATCGAGCAGACTCGACAGCACACAGACATCTGTCTTCGTCCCTGCGAACAGTAAAGTTTTGATTCCTGCTTCTTGGAGTGCTTGAACATTCCACTGATTCCCCCCGGTCTGTCCTAAGCCCGAAATGCGCGATTTATGAAGCCATATGTCCGGTTTATCGGGGAGTTGCTGGCCTTCTTTGAAGACGGCGTCGAGATCGGGTGGGAGCGCTGTGTTCCATGTGTTGCGCATGAGCAAGCGGCCGCCGTCCACAGTTGTCCCGTCTGCGAGCGTCACGGGGCCGATACTAAGTCCCAGGCCTTTGGTTGGGGGAGTCACGCTCCCCGAGGATGAAGACGCTTTCTCGGAATCATTTCGTAGCTCTTGCTCTTTTTCTCTGATGCTTTCGCTTGACTCAGACTCTTCTCGCGTCTTACTCCCCATCGCAAAAGCCTTCACAACCCCCGGCGGCATATCCCGTACATCCTCCTCCGTAAGACCCCAATTCAGCCACACGACTTGAATGCCCGCTCTCCGCGCAGCGGGAATGGTACTCCGGAGCAGAACTTCCTTAGCCACGTTTGCGGGGCTGTCGGGCGCGGCGCCGAGGGCGGGAGAGAGGAAGAGGTTTTGCATGTCGATGATTACGAGGGCGGTTTGGGCGGGAGATATCAAGATCGGGTCGCGGGTGGTGGGGAGTTGGATTGTGGTGTTGGGGGAGGGCGGGGGGAAGTCCGGTGCGGGAGGGCGGGTGAGGTCGTAGGAGGGAGGAGAGGGGTTGTAGAGCCAGTGGGTGGGGGGTGCGCCTAGAAGGATGCGGGAGGTGGGGTTTTGAGACTCGGGGATTTTGGAAGTCATACTTGGGTTTAGCGATGGTGTTAAGGGGGGATATGGCTGGGTTGGGTTGAGGAGTAGTGAAGTGTGAGTAGTTATATAGTGCTTTGAACTCGGGAATATAAGCTTGTGGATTATCTCTCCAGAAACTGTAGATCAGATAGGCCATTCCCCAAGGTGGGGGTGGGGATCGAGGTCGGGGTGATCGTGAATCGGGATATGCTAGCGTCAAGATCGTAGGAGCGATAAGAATTGCTCCGATTGTATTCACTTTATTTCGAGTATCGTATATATATTCTTCCTGAAAATTGACCGTTTTACTTCGTTATACTCTTTTCTGTTCTGATGAACATGCAAATCAGTATTGTGCCTCGTGAAAACAACTATTAAGGGGTTGGTACGAGACGATCAGGGAAATTTCTGTCTCAATTCTCCATCGGTAGTCGATTTCAGTTACATTGGCTCTCTGAAACCTCCCAGCCAGCATATGGTGGTATCAAGCACACTACACTTATGAGAGCCCCAAGTCAGAAAATATATACTTCAACTGCAAGCAACAGCCATCAATCCTCACTTAAATAAACACGACACACACACAAATGCAATGCAAATATAAGACAGCTCTCAGACCTATCATAAAATAAATATATTATTAATCCTTCATTCATCAATATTCATCATCTTTTATCTGTTCATCCCACTCCACTTCATCCTCCCCATTCTCTGCTTATTTATCTATCTACGAATATCACATAGCCAGTCCAGTCGAGTTAAGACAACCCAGCTCAAAAAGAGGTAAGTACATCCGCCTCTCTCTCATGTACAAGCCCGGCACATCCACAAAAATCCGCCACTGCGACCGATCGTATTGCTATTTCATCACAATGTTCATCGCCTATCCTCTCCACCCTCACGTTCGCACACCTGACAATCACTCAAGATTCCGTCTCAGTGTGCTTCTTCTCCCCGTTCGTTTCCGGCTCCACAACCTTAACAGTCTCTCGAACCTGACCCAAGCCCTTCTCACTCAAGAAAACACCCTCCTCAATAATCAACTCGACCTTCGACAAAACCTCCTTGGTATCAAACTTCTCCGTCGTAGTCTTGATCTCCGCCAATGTACCATCTTGGGCTTCGATGCTGGTAATAACTTCCTTCACCGACTTCTCCAAGCTAGAGATGTCTGTTTCTGGGAATGATGGTGCAGGAGCGGACTTGATCTCATCAACTGTCGATTGGATGGATTGCAGAGCTGATTCGAGGTGAGATACATCGACCTTTTCGGGGGCTGGGGAAGCCTTGATGTCGTCAACTGTTGACTTGACGGCAGCGATGGAGGATTCCAGGCTCGAGAGATCAACCTTTTCTGGAGCAGGGGCGGTCTTGATCTCCTCAATCGATGACTTAATATCAGAAAGAGATGATTCAATAGAGCTAAGATCAACCTTCTCTGGTTCCGCAGCAGGTTTAATGTCTTCGACCTTGGCCTTGATTTCGGAAAGGGAGCTTTCAATGGAGCTGAGATCCACCTTTTCAGGTTCAGCAGCGGGCTTGATATCATCGACCTTGGTCTTGATCTCTGAGATGGAAGCCTCAAGAGAGCTCAAGTCAACCTTTTCGGGAGCTGGAGCAGCCTTGACTTCTTCGATAGCCGACTTGATCTCGGAGATGGATGTCTCGAGATGGCTAAGGTCGACCTTCTCTGGAGCTGGGGCGGATTTAAGTTCATCGAGAGTGGACTTGACAGTTGCAAGGGATGATTCGATGTTGGAGAGGTCCACGGTCTCGTGAGTAGCGGCTGGGGTAGCCTTGATTTCATCGACGGTAGTCTTGACTGCAGCAATGGATGACTCAATGCCACTTAGATCAACGCTTTCAGCTGATGGAGCTGGGGTTGCCTTAATCTCCTCAACGGTAGCCTTTACAGATTCAAGCGAAGATTCGATCTTACTCAAATCAACGGTTTCAGCTGATGGAGCAGGGGTTGCCTTAATCTCCTCAACAGTAGCCTTTACAGACTCAATTGAAGCCTCAATCTTGCTCAAATCAACAGTTTCGGGCGATGGAGCTGGTGTTGCCTTAATCTCATCAACAGTAGCCTTAACAGAGTCAAGCGAAGCCTCAATCTTGCTCAAATCAACGGTTTCAGCAGACGGAGCTGGTGTTGCCTTAATCTCCTCAACAGTAGCCTTAACAGAATCAAGCGAAGCCTCAATCTTGCTCAAATCAATGGTTTCAGCAGACGGAGCTGGTGTTGCCTTGATTTCCTCAACAGTAGCCTTAACAGAGTCAAGCGAAGCCTCAATCTTACTCAAATCAACGGTTTCAGCAGACGGAGCTGGAGTTGCCTTGATCTCATCAACAGTAGCCTTAACAGAATCAAGCGAAGCCTCAATCTTGCTCAAATCAACGGTTTCAGCAGAAGGAGCTGGGGTTGCCTTGATCTCATCAACAGTAGCCTTAACAGAATCAAGCGAAGCCTCAATCTTGCTCAAATCAACGGTTTCAGCAGAAGGAGCTGGGGTTGCCTTGATCTCATCAACAGTAGCCTTGACAGAATCAATGGAAGCTTCGATTTTGCTCAAATCCACAGATTCCGTTGGCTTAGCCTTGATTTCCTCAACGATTGCCTTAATTTCAGAAATAGATCCCTCGAGCGAAGAAAGGTCAACACTTTCAGGTGCAGGAGCAGACTTGATTTCACTGAGAGTGCCAGAGTGAGATTCAAGCGCGGCCTTGATCTCGTTAACCGATGATTCAATGGCGGAGAGGTCGACTGGTGCAGGTGCAGATGCCTTGATCTCCTCCAGAGTACTCTTGTGGCCATCGATAGCGGATGTAATAGGAGACAAATCAACTTGTTCTGGTGTCTTTGCGGAGGTAGCCTTGAGTTCATCGAGAGTGGAGATAACTTCCTTGATGGATGATTCCAATCCAGAGATATCAACCGGTTCGGGGGCGGCAGCTGGTGCAGAAGAGGATTCCTTGATGCTGTTGACAGTAGCGGCAATTTCCTTGATTTGAGAATCAATTGGAGAGAGGTCGACTGATTCGTGAGCAGGAGCTGGAGTTGACTTGATCTCGTTCACGGTTGCAGAAATTTCCTTAACAGATGCTTCCAATCCAGACAAATCGGTTGGCTCCGCAGTAGGAGCAGGTTTTGAGACAGCTTCCTTGACTTCATCCAAACTAGTAATAATATCCTTGACAGATGATTCGAGACCAGAGAGATCGACAGAGGCAGGTGCAGGAGCAGACTTGATTTCCTCGACGTTAGCAGCAACTTCTTTGATAGAAGCTTCAAGACCAGAAACATCAGTTGGGGCAGCAGCGGGGGTAGATTTGAGTTCGCCCAGAGTTGACGCATGAGCTTCAGCAGCGGATTGAATCTCCTTCAAGGCAGCGGCATGAGAGGCATGGAAGTCGTTGGAAGTGCTAACAGCGGAGAGGATATCCTTGGAAGATTCCGATGCCTTGATAGCGGAAACATCAGCCATGATGGCACTAAGCTCGGAGTTGATTGTGTTAAATGCATCGTCGTGGGAAATAGCCTTGAGTGCTGCAACATCACTAGCGATGGCATCCAACTTCGCAGAATCGGCAGATGAAGCTGAAGTATCTGCTGGAGATTGCGTTGCCTGGGTAGCCTTCACGGATTCGTCCAGACCCTTCAATGAAGCAGTTATCTGAGCAATAGCCTCCTCAATTGCAGCCAACTTGTTCGCAGTTTCGGTCTTGTTCTCATTGATTCGTTGGGTGAGCTCATCAGCGGTGGTGGTAAGCTTCGAATCGACAGCATCGACGTTCAAGGAAACATTTTGGATAGCGGTAGGAATAGAACTGATGGATGATTCGAAGGTAGGTTGAATCTGCGAGACCAAAGACGCAGCAATAGCGTTTGTAAAGCTCTCGGTGTTCAAAGCTTTCTTGACAGCATCCTCAATTGCTTGCTCGACGATTTCCTTATCCCTAGCATCTCTAGCCTCTCGGTCATCATCTTGACTTTGTGCATCATCTGCGGTATTGATAGTAGAGGATGAGTCTCCCGAAGCCTCGAGGCTCCTGGGAGGTGGAGGGGGAGTACGACCTAGAAGACGTCCGAACATGTCTGGTGTGATGGTTTGAAATAAAGCTGTTGGGATGTAGGTAAGGTATCTGAAAAACGACATCCGGCAAAGAAGCTGGACGTGCTATTTTCCTCTCCTCTTCAGCCTTTCCTCGTGTGATGGGCTACACAAAGAAATGAAGGGAAGATTTCTTGTACTCGCAAAGAAAATTGACAAGAAGACGAGGAAGGTGTTTTTCTCTTTTCTTCTACGAGAAGATAGGAAGGATGGCACAGACAAGAGACAAGGGGCAAGGACCAGGTTTGCTGATGGTGGGAGGAAGTGGAGGAAGTGGAGGGACAGACCGCGGGTGACCTTTTGGAAAGAAAGGTGAGAGGGAGGGAACAAGGATTATTAAGAAATTTTGTGAAATTGGCCTGTAATGTTACATTTTGATGTCTTTTTATCTAATCCGTCAACACATTCACCAATCATATTCAATAGAAGAGCCTTTGATGTGGTGTCCAGGTGAATATTTTACTGAATGCTCATCCTCTTCCTGTATAAAAAGGCGTTGACGGCAGGTTGAGAAAGTGGGAGGGGAAGTGGCAGAAATTCCCAAAAACTGCCAAAATGAGGTTATCCAGTCGAACATGTGGGGACACCTCTAGCCCATCCTGGCCTTAGTCTATCCGGCCCATTATCAGAAGATGCTACCCCTGTAGAACCATAGAGCTACCCTTGTCTTCTGTATTGAAAATTTGTTGTCATCGCATGTCTCGGGAGTCGAAGTGAGCAGAAAAGTAACTATGCAATCTCATATTCGTGTTCATTTGATGAAGATGTTCACAGTAGTATTATGAATTATCAACATACACTAGTTCGTACGGAACATCCACTGTCACCCATCCATCAACGTTCTCGCCCATCTCACACATCCGTTGAATAAATTCCCCAATCGAACTCCAGTCCACAGCACAGAAAACGGAGCCCACGGTATGGAATCGGTACAGTAGCAGAACCCTTATTCCTATGTGTCTTGTGAACCAACTGAATCCGCGAAAATGGGACCCGGAAGTGGGGCTGCTGCGTCCCATTCTCCTATCATCGTCGAACAGTTGTCGAGACAACACACTTTGATTCGACTTGACTTTTTTGGAGGGGTCATGAATCGTGTTGGGGCGTGATCGACGATACCTGGGTCCGCAAATCATCGTCGGTGGTGATGGGTGATGGGGAGGTAGAGACGTTCTTTTTGATCATGATGCCACAGTTCTAGAAGCTTAGAGTTGTGAAAAGCAGGTACGCATTGAACTTGGCATATCGTACGGTTATGAAGATATATGTGAGGCCATTGTGATCATAACTGACTGGTCACAGCAGCTGGCGGACATTTTGGTATTCAGATATGAATGTCGAGTAAGAAATAAATAATTTATTATTTGAATCTAATTACGAGATTGAGTAACTTCCTATTCTAGCATTAAGCTGGCATCTCAAGGGATGTTGTATTTACAGTGTATCCAAAGCCGGCACTGATCAATAAATTGGTGCAACCCCAATAGCCATCCCGATATAATGTGAATCCGATGGTGTCAGCCGTCTGATATGCCACACCGGTATCTGTCAAGTTGATCAAGACGTGCCACATGGATAACACAAAATCTACCCGATATAGTTGCACAAGTTGTCTTTAGAATTCAGATAACACGCCACAGACAGATGAAATGCAACCATTGCCATGGCTGCCGACCAAGTCTTCTCTCGAAATACGCCTGTCTATACCTAACAGATAACCTCCTTACGGTAACATGATATCGTTAGTATACAATTCCCACTTTCCTGAACGCCGCAATTAGGTTATGCATGTGAGGTTTTACTCCTCGTCGTCATCCTCCTCGTCTGCAATAGGTTCCACGATCAGATTTGCGTTTTTACCGACCCTCTCCCAGATAGTCCCTCCATCTGCTACCTCATATACAACTCTCGGTAAAGTTTGCACCAGTCTGAAATCGTACTTGTGTTCATATCCCTCAGGAGGCGATGCAACATCGTGTGTTTCGTTACTTTGAAGTATGTTGTAGCAATCAGCGAATGCATAAAGCTCCTCGATGCTTGCGTCTGCTCGGAATCTTCTCGTAATTCTCGCTGCTTCGGGCATCTTCAACGCAATTCGAACAACATTTTCGGTTTGGGTTGCCTCGGGTTCGGGCTCGATCTGCTGCGATCGCCAGATTCTCCACTGTTCCCTATTTTCGGCTAACCTTGCGGCAGCCGCCTCTTCGTCCTTCTTCCTCTTTTCCTCTGCCGCCGCCGCCGCTTCCGCCTCCCTCCTCTGCCTAGCTCGCTCTCTGTCCTGCGCCAAGGACTGCTCATATGCGGAATCCTGCTCTTGTCTCAAATTGCGTTCGAATTGCTGTGCTGAACGTGCTGCACGCGCAGCAGCCAGCTTTTCGGAATGCTGTCCGATTGCGCTCTGCAGCTTTGCAATGAATGCACCCGGAGAATCTGGCCCGGATAACCTTGCAACAACCGACATAGATGTAGATCCGTGTTCTGGCGTGTGCGTAATTAGAGCCGTGAAGGGGAGTTTGGTACACCGTAAAGCTGTCGAAACCTGATACGCCTCTGAATCTCTAACATCTCCAGCCCAGAATATTATGTTATTTGTTGGATCGTTGATGAAAGCTGTGACTTCTTCGGAAAGTAGGACGCCGCGAACGAAGTCGAACGTATCGTCATGCTCGGGTGATAATAGATGGACAAGAAGGAACTTCAGATCTTTTTTCGCAAGATCCAAAGCTTGTGCATAGCCGCCATCAAAGAAAGGTAAGTTATTTGGACCGTATTCTTCCTCGAATTCGCGCTTCATGCGTGCCGCGCAATCCCGGGGCTTGAGAGGCCTCCGTCCGGTGGTTTGTGGTGTTCGATTGGAAGTGAGCATTCGTGGGAGAAAGGGAAACATATAAGTGAAGGCCCTGTAACCTGCAGAGAATATTTTGTAGAGAATGCCAAAAGGTGCGAAGAGCAGGGCGAAAATGAAGGATGGCCGTCGAATAATTTGATCTTCTGGCTGCGGGACGATTCTTGGAGCTGCGTCTGGCTGCGGTAGTTGTCTCTGAATCCTCGACGACTCGTTCATTAAGCTATATTGTAGATTCTCTTGTCTCGTAGCGCGTGGAGGTGGAGCATTTTGCGCAGCGAGCCCTGCCGGGGTGAGATTCTCATCCTCTCCATCGAAGAACTTCGCGATTGCGATCTGCATATTGACGGGGTTAATAATAGTTTCCCCCGCATGTAATTATCAAGCGTATAACTAACCTCAATGCTCCACTGGGATCTCTGTAGAAGAGGAATAGCTTGATTGACGTCTTGTCCTGTGACAGCAAGTAACTGTTCCAAGGCCAGCTGCTGCGATTCGGACAGCTGGCTTATATCCACGTCCGGGGTTGCCATTTTGATATGTCAAAAGAAATCGAGTTCCAGTCAAAGCTGCATACTAGAAATAATATACCAGAGAAGAGGTGACATAACAGAAAAGCTATCTAAGATAAGTCCCAAGTGTGTGCCGTTAGTCTAGGGAATAAAGTAGATAGAAAGATAGAAAGATACAATGGCAGCCACAAGAGCACGCGGATAAATGATGATCCTGTCAAGCGGATCGGAGTCGCTGCTAGCGCAAGCCACTAAGGCTGAGGCTGAGGTCTCCACAATTCACCAGGTATGGTCCATGATTTGTTGCTCTTTATCTGATCGCATGAAGTAGAACATCAAAGACCTCTAATCCAAACTCCACCCCGCGCGTTTACTAAGTCTCCTCTCACATCCTCTTCGTATCACAATATCCGTTTTTGCCTGCGCGAGGCGACCCAATGGGTCATTAAATCATACATTTCTTTCTCTTGCACATCTTTTATATATCAACTTGCAGGGAAAACAAAACGCCTAAATCTCCCCTAGGGTCTACGTCGTGTCACTTGTGATCAGGGAAATGTCCGCCAGAATCAAGTTAGTCGCAGATCCCCTTCATGCTTCATGCTCCCTCACCTGAGCACTCTTGCACACCATGCTATCAAGTTGTGCAAGCGACGTTCGGCGACCAGGCTGGCATACACAATGAAGTCATCTAACTTGAAGGCCAGGTTTCCTACAGCGTCATTGGGGTGTGGCAGATAGTTATTTACTTGAGGCCATAACGGAGAACCAAGCCGCCAATAATGGCGGCTACTAGATTCAATCAACCAGAGCTGCGCAGACCCACGAGCTCCCCGAGACCGAAAGGGCGTGGTACGTGCAATGAACTTCTTGGAGGAGGAGGACACCCTTATGAAGTTGGATTATTGACACGACCGTCTCAGAAAACGCGAAGGATACACTCTGCAGGAATGTTTTGATATATGGCCATTGTAGATATGAGGACCAAGGCTGTGCTTTCAATCATGACCCTAACAAGGGGTTTGGAGGAATCCCTGAACCGTGAGTACTATACTATTTCTTTTACTTGTTAACAAGCTTCGCCGCGGACTTCTCGTACCCATCATCTCCGACCGACCCGACCGGACAATTCGCAGTCACGATTTCTTTGATACAAGAGGCTTTCGGGGTTGGACTTGGAACTTGGACAGGAGAAGAGCCCTTTGTTCCTGCGGACTGGATATCACCTGGGATTATATCATTGGGACACTGGCAGTATTGGCGGCGGCATAAGACTAGGCTGAGAATATCTTATCTGCGGGACAGTGTAAGTCGTTAGAGGTCTTCTTGGGTGATTCTCTAGTTGTCTGTGGCTGCTCACCTCGCCGGATTTGCCGTACTCTTTTGCCCATGAAGCGGTCGGTCGTGGAATGGAATCTTCAATACTCTCGAGCAGCAGCTATGCTTCCTATGTCCTCGGCTGTTCCAAGACCTGCTCAATGGTCTTTCAATCACGCACTCGGCACAATCTGTAGACATGGTGTCCTTTCGCCATTATCCAGTACTGTTGAATCAGAGTAGCGTCTGAATGGCTCAAGTACAGGCTACGTGAGGATCGCCCGCATTGATGAACTACCCAACTACTTGGCAATACTGCTCTGCGTGGATCACTCATGAATCAAAATGGATGCTACGAACGCAAAGTCCATGTTTTTCCCATCGCATGAGGTTGCCGGAACCCGGCTCCATTTTTCCGCATGAGAGCTTCCTACTTCAGTTCATCTCAAAAGGATGTCGCAGATGCAGAGCGCCACTAATCGGTCAATCGCTATTCCCGTACGCCAGAAAGGGCGATCGCACCTGCCCCAAACTACCCATAGAAGATATTACTTGGTAACAAGTTCCCTTTCTCGCCAGCATCAACACGGTACTTTTGGCCATCATCGAATTGCATCACCAACTACACTTGCTCCAAACTTTTGATTCTGCATCGTTCTTCATCAGAGGCGGTATTTCCTACATCCACTGCGAGCTGCCCGCGAGACGCAGAGCTGACAACGACCTGCATCTATATGCAAAGATTCGATCAGGACGACTTGCCTAAACTTCGTTTCAAGCAATCAATAAAAAGCGCCAGCATGGTGGGCTACATCACCATTGCAGTTCGCTATGCTTCACTTGTTGTCAGCGTCTTTCTGTCAAGATCCTCGAATCGCTCGCACGACTGGATCTTTTGGCTTTATGCAATGGTGGCTAGAATCATTTACGTTACACTCTTCCCATATATAATTGTCTGGAAGATCTTTGTTGGAATGGTTGACCTCGCTCTAAGGCTTGTCAACATTGGCAATCAACCACGTGATAAGGGTTGTTTTCGCCAGCATAGTCTTGATGATGCCGACAGTCCATCCTTTGACGGACGTCTTTCCTGCGAAACTAAAACCAATGGTCAACGGAGTGTTTCTCAATCTCCCACCCCGAAAACTCCCCAAAGAAAGATCGAAAAACTCAACAACAAAAGCGATACAACACCCAACAGCAAGAGTGCTACAGTCGCAAAACAATGTTCAGAATCTTTGGTACCCCAAACCCGTTGTAATCCAGACTCGAGATTTGGATCTGTCAATATGTTTGATGCTTTAGGCGACATAGAGGTAGACATGGATACTCTGCGGTCAACTACCGCAAGAAAGTTATTGGATGGCTCTATTACAATGGTCTCAAGACTGGATGAATCTGAACTCTCTCCGAATTCAAATGTGACCACTCGTGGTTCCTCCCGCAGAAGCGCAAGACGTCACCGAAAAGCCATTGCCGCGCTGTTCCAGCAACCGGCTTCTGAAACAGCAGTTGTGCAGCAGACCCCAGTTCCAGATTTATCCGACCCTTTCCTCTCACATCCAATCGATACTTCTTCGCAGAGCAATAGACGGCCAAAATCCAGTCGCTCACAGCAGTTGTCCCGGCTTCCAAGGTCATCGCGGGTTACAAACAGTCCCTCACCTGTCAAGCATCAATGTAGCTCTGCTGCTACTGGGTCCAGGCGAAAGCAAGTTGAATTCATGTCCACATCAGAAAATTCATCGGATCACCGGGCCCAAATTAATCATGATAAACCTATCATCCCTGGTGCGAACGGAATGCCTTCCAACAGGAATTTATCTGTGTCTGACGGCTTGATCACTTCAACAACTCAGCAACTCTTCGATGATCCAATGAGATTAGCGGCAGCAGATTTGTCTACTCGGTCACGTAACACAGAAGTACTGCAAGTGCGTAATGGGAATCCACCTGATGGCGGCAGAGCTCCTGTAGTCTTGACATCAATTGCCAAACCAATTCTCATTGGTGAAACCGGCTTTGGACAGCCGAACACCGAACACGAAGGATCTCTTGTCGATGTAAAATCAACTGTCGACTCACGCAAGCTGGCTCGGTGCCAAATAAAGGAAGCGATCGGCCCTTCGGTCCCTACTCTTAATCGCTTACAGTTAAAAGATTATCGCCCTCCTACACGCAGTTTTCCGCCATCAGAAGGTCGGGATATCAAGCATTCTCCAGATACCCAAGCCTAAATGTAGAGGCACTGGTCTAATAACTTCAAGTCCGGATTGCCATGATCCGCCAAACCATCGAAATCGAATCATAACAGAGAAGTCATCGTGCTGGGATATTCTGCGGCGCGGACTTAAATCATTCATTGATACTTGCTAATAAACATCAATAGGGCCAAGAAAACACTAAATGTTGATTCCCCATCTTTCACTCCAGCAGTGCTACCAGGCGTCAGAGGCGCCTCTATAACCTCCCAAGCTGCCAATGCAGCTCCTTTCACACCTCGTGCACTTGCAAGCGGTGAGCATCTTCAGAATATACGGTATTTGTACTTTATCTGACAATATGTTAGGTACGGCAACACCAAACTCCCAGGTCGATCCTGATCCGCCAGCACTTTTCAATCCTGCAACAATCAGGGAGTTCACGCCACAAAACTACGATATCTCTCAAACTGTAAGTCTATCCACCGTTTTGATAGGGATGCAAATGTCCCTACATAGTCGCAGCTACTGAATATCATGCTAATACCACGACAAGCTTACCACTAATGGCACCTCTACCGAAAATCCTTATGACCCTTTTCAAATGGCAGCTGTTACTCAAGCAATTCCTACTACGCAATACAACCCTTACCTAGAAGATACTACAAGCATAACAGCCAATGGGGGAGCATTTTTCCAGGGACAAACGAATTATTCCACACCTGTTCAGCCTCTATTATATCATTTATATGCTCCAGTGGGCCCTCACAAAGAAGATCTCTTACCATACCAACGGTCAGTCCACGACCTCTTCATGTCAGATCGGTTACGGGAAGAACTTCAGAAGAAATCCGAGGCATCTCTCCAGGTAATGCCAAGTAAGTTCTTTGAAGATCGCTTGGGTTATTCATACTAATATATTTAGATTCTGGTCTTCCGCAGATCGACCCTTACCATTCTCTGGTCGCTTTGGACACTACTCAAAACAAAAGCGTTGCTGTATTTGGATACCCAAGCTGGGTATACAAAGCAACGTCTGCCAAGAATGGGAAGTATTATTGTTTGCGGCGTTTAGAGGGTATGAAATAGTCTCCTTGGTCGTGGTACCCTTGCTTACACTGATTAGGCTACCGTCTCACGAATGACAAGGCAATTCGGGCAGTGAAAGAATGGCGAACCGTCAACAGTGCAGGTGTTGTCTCTTTCATCGATGCTTTTACCACCCGTCAATTCGGAGATAGCTCTCTCATTATCGTTACAAACTACCATCCCCTGTCGAAAACTCTGTACGAACATCACTTTTCAAATACAAATCGTTACGGTCACCGAGCCAGTGCGAAAATATCGGAGGAGACCTTGTGGGCCTATATTGTCCAGATCACCATGGCACTTAAAGCAGTTCATGATGCAAAACTTGCTGTACGGTGCATGAATTTAAGCAAAGTCATCCTTACCGACAAAAACCGTATTCGTCTCAACGGTTGCTCAGTGTTAGATGTTGTACAGTACGATCAACAACGGCCTCTACTCGAACTTCAAGAGGATGATCTATTTCTATTTGGGGTCCTAATTCTCTCTCTAGCTGCAAACAATCCCGGTATCACACCTCAAACTAATCCTCAGATCATGCAAAGCGCTGTCGACACAGTCAGCCGAAACTATTCGCTCGAATTAGTAGATACTATCAAATATCTCCTGCAGCCTGCTCAATCGCCGCCTTCGAAAGACTTGGAAGTTTTCATAAAAGGCATCTCCACTCGCATGGTAAGCAGCTTCGATAGTTCTTTACAAGCAAATGATGAGCTCGTGTCTGATCTCTCCCGTGAGCTCGAAAACGGTCGCTTGGTGCGTCTAATGGTCAAGCTTGGCAACATCAACGAACGACCCGACTTCAACAACGAAGCAGGCTGGGCTGAGCACGGCGAAAAATATATCTTAAAGCTCTTTAGAGATTATGTTTTCCATCAGGTCGATGCAGACGGCAGGCCGGTTACCGATCTTTCCCACACGATTAGATGTCTGAATAAGCTGGATGCGGGTACGGATGAGAAGATTCATCTGACGAGTAGGGATGGCGATAATGCTTTTATTGTTAATTATAAGGAGCTGAGGAAGATGGTTGCGACGGCTTGGAATGAGTTGCAGAAGCCTGCGGCGCAGGCTAAGAGGGGATTTTAGGTGGAGGCTTCTTATACGAAAAGCAAGAGGTGGACACTGCTTGGCCGAGGGTCATGGAATAGTGGTTATGGATCGTGGTGACAAGGTGGTGGATGATGAAAGACTGGACAGAATAGATTTAGGGGGAAAAGGGTGACGGTACGATGGCAGTATGATTATGCGGGTGGGCAATTGAATGAATTGAACAGTAGTTAGGTTAGAAAAGAATACGTAACTGAATAAAAATACGAATTTCACTGAAGGGCGGGGTCAGTCGATAAAAGAGAGGATTGTGCAGCCTTTGCTTATGTTTTCCGGAAGCTCTGCGATGAAAGATGCGTCCCGCAGTAGTTCTCCACCGCTAGTATTGAGGGATCATCGAGGATCAATGATGCCTGAGCATTGTGTCTCAATCTCTGAGTGGGGGTCAGTCGACCACCTAACTTGCGGTCTCAAAGAAGACTTGGAGAGCACAGTCAATGTTTCACGGCGCTAAGGTTCCTCCAAGTGATGGAGATGCTGAGCTCGGGATAATTTTCTTGGCAAGCTGTTTGAGTCTGCAGCACATCGCATGTTCATGTTCCTCTTGAATTGCAATAACAGTATCAAATACTTCATGGCTACGGTACAGCATGTTTTTTCTGAGAACTTCATTTCATTCTATGGCAACACAAAATCCCGTGTTCGTACTGCCTCCTGCTTAAACACAACTTTGAATACACCTCAGTGGCTGTTTGGTCAATGGTATCCCGCTTTCTTTCCCTATTTGTTCTTATCTTTACCGCCTAATAAAGGAAGTTTCCACTTTGTAGATTTCTTGCTGTCGTCACGGGATGATCTGGAATGTGATCGATGAGACGATTCCGTCTGCGTACGACTCAGTTAGTGTAATCATTGAACCTTCGGATCTAAGACTCACAGTTTCTCTCCGAGAGACACGTTGTCCGCCGCCCTGAGATGCAGTTCCTCCTGCGGCATGGGAACCGGAAGTCGTGACCTTTTGTTTGCCTCTGAGCTTTACGGCTTCCTTCGCTTTATTTAAATGATCTCCGAGGGGGATTTCAGACTTTATATCCTCTAACTGGTACCTCTCGCAGGCACGAGGCGTGAAGTGGCGCAACTTGAGGACTTTTTCGTTGATGCATTTCTGCCAGAAGATCATCCAAATAACTTCGTTCTGCATATTTTCAGTTAGCCTAACTTCAAGATATAGGGACGCATTCGGGGTTTCAATCTTACATCACCGTTCCAACCAAGTGCTGTTAAGTCTTTCACCAAGGTTTCGCCGATGTCGATGATACTGTTGACTCTTTCATCACGGATCTGTTCCTTGAGAATTTTGTCCTTGTCGCCATCGAGCTCCTCGAGCTCTTCCTATTTGATAGTTTTGCGATAAAGTCCGCTGGGACGAAATTCTATCCTTTGGAGCTTTTTAGCCATATAGACTAGGGCGATAAACCCTTGGAGCTTTTCGCCATTGTGTGACCAATGATCTTTATACTCAGGCTTATTGTCAACAGCCGTGAAGCAGATATAGTAATACGTGTCGCCTCTCATTGTGTCTCTCAGCCTGTCTCAGGAATGGAGCTGGATTTGGAGTAAACAGTGATCTGTCTAATAGCTAATCGGAGCGACAATTTTTTTCTATATAAGAACTTGATGGCTTGTGATTGAAGGAGTAGTAAAATCAGGGTCAATACGGATATCAATGCGTTCGCTTCTAGTACGCCCTGGCCATCTGAGATATTTATACAGTTCTTACCCGCTTAATGTAAGATAGCAACCTGGCAGTCTGTACATTTTGCACGCGAGAGATTGGTTGCCAACTTGCCGGTGACGAACAACGGTTACATCTGACCTGGCGTGCCTAGACCGACAAGTTGTGTTTCTGAAATGATTCCATCGCGGTCGGCCGTTAAGCATAATTTCTGGACCGTTGAGTAGTTTCTTCCTCATTAGACCAATGATGGGAGTAGCGTATGTGTTGGAGCCATTTTAGTGGGGTAGGTGGGGTAGGTGGGCCTATGCCCACCAACTTAAACTAAACGTCGTAGTGATCATTTAGGCTTACGAAGCCTATGACTTCAGGCTTGCGAAGCCTATGACTTCAGGCTTACGAAGCCTGTGGTTCAGGCTTATGACGCCTGTGGCAAATAGGCCTGAAAGGCCTATAAATACAGCTAGTCCTTCCTTCTGTAGATAGCTCATTAGATCAGTTGAATCAAGCTTAAGTATACCCTACTTTTAAATCCCTTAAGGCCTTATAGGCACTCTTTTCGTACCAACCTGCTGTGCAACATAAGCCTGTTCAATAGGTTATGAGCCCGGAAGCGCTATAAGCCCCGGGATTTAACAATATTCGACTGTTCGGAGAAGCCTAATTAGGCTTACACCTCAACTACAA
>NJPT01000012.1:0-91943 GCA_002946425.1 Rutstroemia sp. NJR-2017a BBW
TCATCAACAAAGGACACAATACAAGGTCAGCAGCGCCGAGCCTCAAATCAGATCTACCAAAAGCGGCGATTGATACCTAAGGCTAAAATAGTGACAAAGATTTTATACTAACCGTAATTGGTTTAGCACTTTTGGCCTGTGGCTTATTTTAAAACTAAAAGAGTGTATAAAGAGGAAGCCGGAATCGAACCTGACTGTAGTTTATGCGAATATCAGTACTGTATATATCATATACAAAAGCTAGATTAAGGATTATTTGAAGAAGAGTCTTCGGTTTCGTCATTGATAACACCCAACAGATCTGAATGTCAGCATGCAACAAAGCAGGTGAGCTAAACAGGAAAATGGATCCAAGAGGGACAGTATTGCTCAACGTCGAAACGAGACTTATGATCCTCTAAAACTATACCATGCACGAAATGTCCACCAATTGAATATGCTAGAGAGCGTACTGTGCCCTGTCAATACTCGAAATCTCTTATCATTAGGATAGGTATTTCACTATAGTTGACTACCCCTATACTATAAGTGTCATATCTTTCTCTTCATATGTTTAAATACCTCCGAATCACATTTTCACTTATAGGATTGAAAAGCCTAATATCAAATGAACTTTTCTTACAAGACCTGACAGGTGATGAGAATCGATACGATATTCACTTTTTAGAGGTTATATGGTCTCTAGATAACAGCAACAACATTTATTGTCTGAATTGAGTTCTAGATTACACTTCACATTTGCAAACGAGTTCTAACTTGCGACGTCCCTCCCTGTGCTCGACATACCCTCTGGAGTAGCAGATACACGAATGCGCACAAAACCGCGTCCTAGCCACCAAACTTTCCCTAACTCCCTTCTCAACACCATTCCACGACATCTCCAGAATTCTAAATTATATCTTGTCGAGTCGCGTGGTGCGATATTACTATCCAACAACATCTAATAAAAATAAGTAATCACGAAAATGTCGCAGATTCAGAAGAAAAAACAACGTTTGTCGCTGGCAAACTCTTCGTCGACAGAGAGCGCGAAACCTGGAAATACAATCAAAGCTCTGAGAGGAAGACCTGCGGGTAAGGGTATACCTCCTACAATAGCGAGTGCTGCGAGTGCTGCGAGTGCTGCGAGTGCTATTAGACGTGAGTTAAACCTTCATATTCAACAGGAAGTTCTACATATTGGCTTGAGCATAGAAGACAAAGGCGCGAGGAATTGGATAGTTGACTGACAAAATTGACGAAATAAACAGCAGGAGATCCATTACCCCAAAAAAGGAAGCGTCGCTATAAGCCAGGAACGAAGGCCCTACGAGAAATTCGAGCATACCAGAAATCCACAGATTTGCTCCTCCTCAAATTACCATTTTCCCGCCTTGTAAGTTGCGGTATTGGTCTAGATGTCTCTGTTTATAGATAGCTGATTACCGTTTTGCCAGGTTCGTGAAATCGCACTTACTCTCCGACCTCGAGGTGAGGGTATGCGCTGGGAATCGCATGCAATTCAAGCACTTCAAGAATCGGCGGAAGCAGTCCTTGTCCATTTGTTTGAACATACAAATCTCTGCGCTATTCACGCGAAGAGAACAACGATTATGCAGAAGGATATACAACTAGCGAGAAGAATTCGAGGTATCTAGGGAGGGTTAGGTTAAGCTGTAAGAATCTACAATTCATATTGACCAGCGGAAATGCGTGCGGCGGTTTGTTCCTTATTGTCTTCCTTGGCTCACTCGGGGTAGGAGATTGACTTCGTTTCTCTTTGAATAAGCTGTCTGGATATTGGTGGCTATGCGACTGGCTTTGCATCTTTGGTGCTTGGATTGGACCTGAAATTTCAATTTCTTTTGCTCTTGATCTCCTAACTGTAAAGCCGCGGTGGAGGCACCTATTTATTTTACGTGGTGGTGGTGACAGAATCGGGCGCTGGAAAGGCAAAGAGCTTCACCCATCTATCACAATCGAAAAAACACACTTAGTAGCGGCAGTTGTTAATATTACCAGCCTCAGCCAACAATAGTATTTATATATGGCCTGCTCCTAATCTGTTCCTAACCATGTGAGTCATTTTTACATCTGTACTTTATGATAGGAGTATAGGTATTGTGATTATATATAGTTATGGTTCGCCTCCCGTTCTATTGAAATCGTATATAGGGGGATTTTGGCTTCCATCCAGAAGATTATCCTAATATCAAACGACCTCAAACCCCTACAACGTTGAGCCCCTATAGGAGGGCTATGGAAGTATACTTATACTACGGAACTTTTATATACTGTAGATTAGATTTAAAGCATCAAGCTGATATTACACCAGTATTTGTTGTATATGGGACTGACTTACTATTCCCGGAACCCTTGGCTAGCTAGAAGATTTATACCCCACCTATATCGATATAAATTTGCTACTATTCCCTCTAAGTTTCCACAGCAAACTTTCCGTTCATGGAATTGAATGATAAGAGGATGCCTATAATGAAGAACTATACTCTATATACCAGAGCTCTACGATCTCAGTATAAGTGAAGCTCAAGCTCTAGATGGATTTCCTGTTGTAACAGGATGATCCATGAGTAGTTTTTGATTTTCGTTGGTTATATACCACAGTACAACGTTGCGTTATAACTAAATTGCTGCATTGTTCTGAACCAGCACGCGGATAGAAGCAAACAAAAACCAAAAGCCAGGAATCTGCAGGAGAAACGCCTCGATGCATACACGAACGCCCCAAAAAAGGGCTCGACCGCAACCGATATTTGATATAATATAATATTTACAATAGAAACTCGGCTACTTGGCTTACCGTAGTAGTATTTCGTTCCAAGGATAAATAGGTATAAGCCTATAGAGACTTCGGGATTGCTCTATTTTTGGAGTAGAAAGTGCTAGAACTGAATTCTAAGAGGTAAACGCTTTATTCTCAAGACCAAGAAGCCATTATTAAACCATGTAAAAAATACATTCTCACATTTCAGAGGATGTCATGAGGAAGAGAGAATAGCATGGGAAGTATAAATATACGCGGAGGTTAGATAAGGGGGGAGGGGGGGGCCCTTAATATGCTTGCATGTTTTCGTCAAATGATTCGATATTATCGTCTCTATTATTCCAAACGACACGGCTTGTCTATCATCCTAATCAGTTCTTGGTACCTGTTAGCTTTTGCCCAATCAAACTTGAAAGATATATATAAATATTCAACTTCGCTCTCCATATTCTCTCAAACGAATCAATGATCATAGCAATAACTCCTCCCCATATTCCGTCAAACAATCCCAACAATAACTTCTTTGCAATAATCTACAATCTCAAGCAAAAGCACCCCACCTACCACACGAAACCAGTATCCTTTTAATATACCCCTCAACAACTATCTATCTAAGCCTGTATCAAGAAACCGACATACTACCTAGACGTCGATATCGTAGAAATACTACTGCATAAAATCTTAAAGCATAGCGAAGAACTTCTCCCGGAGCATGTCAGCTGGGACCTATTGACAAAGAAGATAATACGGAAATCTGGATTGGACTTGATATTGGGGCCAGCGACACTATCTTACTATTATATTCATAATCATTCTGATTCTGAGGAGGATGAGATATAATTTATACAGACGCAAGAGTCGCTTCAGAAAGTTATAACATTACTAATGATAGGGGGTTTGACCACTCAAATCAGGTCGTTCTTGTGTGTACGGGTACAGACCGGCTAAATAACTTTATTCTCGGGGGCGCATACAAGTACTGTAGTACTCTGTAATCAAGGCAACGAGCGACGATGCAGCTTCAACATGAACCCAAGTCCACCAGCCGAATCTGATTGCAGGGTATCATACGGACTTGTGTCTTCAATACAAGTAATGGGCTGAACATTGCTAGGCGTATATGTTCAGTGTAACACGACATGGTGGCGTATAATTCTAGCAGCATGTTTCGTTAGTATCGCGCACCGGATGAGTCTTCAACGTCTGCTTTTACGCAGTATATGAATATGAATGAGTCAACCTTTTAAATCCGACAGGGTTCTGATTCGTTAACCTTACGCGACTTCGGTGCCTGGGCATGTGTGCTTAACTGTTGCCTCTTTCGATGTATTTCTGCTGAACATTACGAGTATCTACTGCCTTTATATTTGCCTCGAAGATATAAAACAACGCCATCTTTGTAGATTCGACCCATAAGCAAAGATTACTAATCTATTCATGCCATGATTCACCAAGGTGATTCCGACGGTGCCTCGGTTCATAGGGGAAGTTAGAATTTGATGGAGTGGCTACAAAAGCAAGTAAGTGATTTGATATAGCAAAGGACTTTGTCAAACGATTATAGTAATTCTCTTTGGGTTTTACTATTCATCCGCCGCTTTCACCAAATAGGTACTGAAAACCTGACTAATCTTCTTACCGAACGGCTTACTAATTGACTTCATAATTGACTTCATTTTCGACTTAAGTATAGAAATATAATAGTCTTACTTTGCTTTCGGTACTGTATAGTACTATTTATATAGTATTCGATCCCAAATAATATATCCTCAAATTTTATACTACATTTATTTTCAATTGAGTATCAAATCTGTATAGCAATTATATAGTAAATAGATAACCCCCCGGCAAACGGTACATAATGTGGGGCGGCGGATGAATAGTAAAAAGCGACGGATGATTAGTAAAACCCTTCCCTTTTCATCTCACCGAGGAGGCTGCGGCTGTAGTTGCCTGGTGTAATTGCCTGGTGAGTGATGACTCGCATAATCCGATTGGCCTAGGATTCAAACAACAAAACAAGGTTACCTGAGCCTGTCTAGTAGCGTATAGGTAGTATCTCGCTGTCTAATATAAATTCACGTCTCTTCATAGTGTTATAAATATTATCAGCATGTTTCTTGCTCAACATATTCGACCTTTTGAAATACGATATCAACAAATACTTTGCCGTATACCAAGTTGCCAGAGCCTTTGCTTTTGAATTCGCAGCATCTGGTGATTTGTGGAGGATGGATAATGAGTATACTTGGGATAGAGCCTTGCAGTGTGCAAAGCAGGCAGTTCTTGCAAATGAGAATAGAGATGGCGGCGATAGCTTGATTAACAGAGATT
Source organism: Rutstroemia sp. NJR-2017a BBW (assembly GCA_002946425.1). Taxonomy (NCBI): domain Eukaryota; kingdom Fungi; phylum Ascomycota; class Leotiomycetes; order Helotiales; family Rutstroemiaceae; genus Rutstroemia; species Rutstroemia sp. NJR-2017a BBW. The sequence goes on from NJPT01000012.1 coordinate 5,099, forward strand.
TAACTCTGATGGTCTCTAGATCTCCTATAGCGGTACGATACTCATCAAGCATACTCAATATGAAGCTTATATCGCAAGTACCGTACAGAATAAGTATGGAGAAATATTCGACATAGGATATACGAAGACAGAACGAACCAGAAACCCTCGATTTCATAGTGGAAGTTATGGATATAATTCTGAAGGGCTCGAAAAGAGTATCATAGATTCACAGCGAGTTGAGACAGTCTCGGCTTTGGATTTATCTTTCCCAGATTTACTTATCGAACAACGACGGTCCAAAACCAGTGAAAAACTGAACAATGATTCACAGAACATATTCGATCTTCAACATCTGCAAGTGAATCGCGGCTCAAGATATTCTAGGATAAGTTTATCGACAACTTCATCGCTTTTGACGGACGATACCACTGCATATCAATTCAGCTATCCTAAAAGAAGCACCACTGTCGACGACAAGGAATACAACTCGGAAACACCAACCTTAGAGCCACCGCCAAAAATGGCAAATATTAAGCATACTTCAACCCACAGCCGCTCCTCCTCTGCCACTTTCGTCCCTTCCTCTATTCTCAACGGCCGACGCCGCACAATGAGTCCCGACCGAGCTCGCAAAGTCAACGAAGTGGGCATTTTCATCAACCCCAACTACAAAGGGGAAATCACCGACTTCGACTTGCACAACAACATGTGCCTAAGCGACGAAAATTGCGCCGTCCGCATCCACCACATCGATAGCAATGCGATGCTGTACGAGATATTTCAGATCATCACGCATGGCAAAGTCTTCAGTTTCCATCTCAACCCCGCCGTCGAAGGCATCCACGCTCACGCGGCAGCACGACTTGTATTCGTCACCCGCACAGCCGCAGAATCATTCATCTCGGATGCACATTCACCGCGAGGTCTCCACATCCGCGGACAACGCATCGAAGCGTTCTGGAATCGAGATAGAGTCAGCTCAACAGAAAGCCGATATGGAAAGATATCGCGGGTCATTCGAATCAAAGGACCGCCGCAAGCTATCTCAATTGCGATCTTGACGCAGTTTTTTAGGACGCAGTTTGCTTTCCAGCTTGTGTCTTCGAAGCAGTGGGTCGAACATGATGGGTATAGAGTTGTGGAGTTGGCGTTCTCATCGATTAGGGCACAGAGTGAGTCGGCGGTGAAATGCTTTAGACAATTTGTCGATCAGAAGGCGCCGGATGCGGGGTACCGTGTTTGGTACAGTCGGGATCCGTGCAGTCCTATTGAAGTATTACCCTCGGATCGTAGAGATTTCCGACAGATGAGGAGTTGGCGCTAGAGGGCGTTGACGAGGCTTCGTATGGAGACAACTTACATTTGATCTATTTTCATTTCGGACGGATGAGGAGCGAACACGAATTTAAGCAGTTGTTGTTATGTACTCAACGAGGAAGTACTGCTAGCTGGGAGCTGGGAGTACTGCAAGCGGGCAGCGGACAGCAGGCAGCGGACAGTAGGAGCTGGGAACTAATGTTAATTTGTCACGGAAATCATCACCTGACATACATATAGCATGGACCAATCCACTGATGATCCTCGTACGTAACATTATGGGCTCATCGTCGCCTATCGACAGTGAGCATCTAGATCAGTGAGCATGTGGGTAACTAGTCCAAATTGAGCTTTATCCTCGCCTGGCCTCTCTTTATCAAGATCACTTAACCCTATAAATAAGGCTTGAAAGAATCAGTTGAAGAGAGGTCAATCAACTATCACTTTACAATCTTATGCCTGGCCTGGCTATCACATAACCGTGATATAATTAATTAATACCAGGAATACTGCTTAGGCTTGTTAGTACGCCGAGAAAAAGGTAGGGAGAGTATAGCAATTTTTGTTTTTCTGAAAGGGAATGTTGGGGAGAGAAGTAGAGAGAGGGGCAGAATAATTTTTAGCCTCTTTCAATTTCTTATATTCCCTATTTAGACATTTAAACACCAGGTCTTATCACTACTTCTTATCACCGAGTTTAAACCTCGTGTTTAAACACTATACAGTATAATAGTATTACTGTAGTTTAAGTTGACTTATGGCGAACCTGAAAGCTCGTTTGTTTATATGTTTGAGATAGGAATGAACCGGCCCAAAAAGGGTTAGTAGTTTTTAGTACTGAGAAGGATAGAATAGAAAGAGTTATTCAGAAAACCATCAAAGCGACGAAATATCGGTTACTAACGCTGCTCAAAAAAGTTCTTCGACAACTTTTGGAACAATTCAGCTTTCGTGCATGTTGAGGGAATTAGTGTTAGGGGATTGAGTTTTCTTTAATTAGAATGTATAAGAAATCATCAAATGTTGTATTGGAATCGTGCTGGAAATCGTGCTCGAAGCTATATCAACATGATGGATGACATTGAAGTCACATTCATAAGGATTTTCACCACTAGATGATAAATAGCAGGCCCGATAATGTGGAAATATAGGTAGATACACTAATACGAATTGTGCCCTTGCTTAACTTGATGACCTGTCGCTCCATGATCTAAATTCTAGCCAACTCAGATACTGGCTATGCAGGTGGTGTACTAAATCTCAGATAGTATATCCTCAATTCTTAACTTAGTTAGTTATCGTTTGAGCAGCAAAAATGAGTAGAAATCCGAAAAAACTTGCCTGTTTGTAGTATAGACCACTACTTAAAAACTATCACCCAAACTCACCACTTCGTTTATAATAACCTCTATACTCTTATCTATTAATATTATATATTTAACTAATCCTATACAATTAGAGTATAGAGGTATAAAAGGACTTTAAGACAAATAGGATAGAGAGTTAAGAGAATACTTTAGGTTGTGGGAGATTGAAAATAGGCTGAAATAATACAGACTAGAAGACAGGTGTGTGAACATTAAAGTCGAACCTGGGGTTTTCAACTCTTATCATCCTTTAAACCTCTCTTGCGGAATAACATATTGTGCATAATAATCTCACGGTTCGGATTGCGAATGCAGCTCATGAACCCGTTCCTCCTAAAGTCGGTTCACCAAAAAATTTGATCCGTTTGATCTGCCTTTAAACAAATATGCGCTGGCAAAACGATTGGCTTATATCAATCTGTTGAAAGTAAGGAACACTGAGCCAATGGAGCTATACCTATTAAGGGTTAGCTTAAGCCAGTGAAAGTAGTATATCAACCACTTTATCAAGTGGTTGACCTGAAAAAGATCAATAGTTGACTTCAATCAAGTTATTATGACCCTATTATTGACTGAAATCGTAACCTTACATCACAATCTTAAGCTTATGCAGTCCATTCCTCATTTGTGTTACTCGAGTCTCAAAGAGGAAGAAAAACTTGAGTTGATTTGCCTATAAATGTTATCCCCTTTAGACCCCCTGACATCAGTAGATGCGCATTACTAGCATTAGTTCATCCAACAAGTTTTAGTTCTCTTCCAGTGGATAGAATGCACACTGAGATAAGTTTCAGTGGTCAGTTTCTACCTGGACGACTTTGCGACATTTGAAAGATGCCGAAAATATAAAGCTTATTTTTTTGAAATCTATTTTCATACCTTTAAGACAAATATTACTGAAGGGATATATTAGCAATTTCGTTCTCCTGATGAAATCCATTTTTATATCCATGGATTTCTGTTATACGAGGCTCAAGAAACGCCAGGCAACTTTCATAGTCTGTCCCCATTCTGCGAACCATCATTTTAGATCTATGGCTTGTTTGCGCGGCCGGTATTTACTTGACAAGTTTGCTCTTAGTAAGTATTTCCTGTTTAGTTATACCAATACTTACAGATATCTATCATAAAATATATAAATCCTATTTGTTTGTTTCATTGAAGAACTCTGTTATATATTGTTGTTAGGTTACGATTCGAATCAATAATGCTAGCATAATATCTTGATAATTGTTAACTATAGATAATGTTGATCAACCACTCGATGAAGTGGTTGATATACTATTCCCACTGGCTTACGCTAACCCTTAATAGGTATAGCTCCATTGGCCCAGTGTTCCTTACTTTCAACATATATTAGCAACAATTATATAATAAGAATAAATACCCCTCAGGTTTACTAGAGAGGAATTTCCAATCGTTTCTACGTCTTTGGGCATTATATTCATTATATAAAAGTATTTTTGATAGAATATCTAGCCAAAATACCGCAAGCTTTAATTTGATCTATAAAGTAAGTGGTTTACGCAACACAGATTGATGGCTTTCATTAGCTGGGAATTGAGTATTCTTCGGAGTTGTTCATCGTCTTGTTTTCTGTTGAAAGGTTACGATTTGCATCAATAATAAAGTCATAATATCTTGATTATTTCAACTTATTATTTTTAAGTTACAGGTCAAAACACTTGATGAAGTGGTTGATACACCACTTCCGCAGCCATTGGTTTTTATTTTACCGATGCACAAGCAGGTCTGTAATTACCTGCAGCCAATAAACCTCCTTAAATTTCATTAGAAAAATTTATATTTGCTCTAGAAAAGAGTAAGGAGTAATATGAATAGAAGAATGTTTGGATTATGAAAATGATTCAAATCCTGCCTACTCAAATGAAGTCATAGACTTACAAGATTCACCCAACTTGTCAATAATTGAGAACGAACAGTTTATGAAAAACCATGGCAGGCAAGATGGGTATACTGAGGAATATACCATATTAAGAGCGAACCATCTATTACACTCATTCTATCACAGAGCAGTATGTGAATAGCATTTAGTTAATAGGTAAATGCCCTAGATCCGGATTACAAATGCAGACATAGTATCAAGTACACCTCATTTTTGTTCCAACTCTGGACTTCATGCACCAACTATGTACTGTCCAGATTCAAATAAATTGTCGACCAATCATTCTGTTATTACCATTCTCGCCAGAAACATACGAATTGATCACATCGCTGTAGAAATTGAAATCGCTGGCTGATATGCTTCTTTTATTTTCTTGACTGTTTGTTTCGTCAGGATATTCTTTATCGATGCTGGAAAGAGTTTAAAACGAACCCTTTAATATTAATTAATTTAATTTAATTCTTACGCTTATCACTTATTACTATGAGGAGCTTCTCTCGTTTAATTACATTTAAGGAAACCGTTAATGGACAAAAACCTTAGCTTGCGGGTTCCGTTGTTCTCTTCTTACCTCCCGCTCTGATCACTCCCTTCCGCTAGCTGCAACCTCTTCCGTATTATAGAGCAGCTGTGCTGCTAAGCTATACTGGCGGAGCTTACCGCTTCGGATCAGCTGCCTCGCAACTACCGCTGCCGTCTCCGCCTCCGATACTAGCTCCTCGAACCGCGTGCCCGGCTCCCAATGCGGCGGAGGTTGATCTGCACAGGCTAAGAGAGTATGCTCGGCTGTCTCCAGCCCTTGTCCACATAAGCACTCCCCTGACTCGATCCCGGGGACCCTAGCCGAAGCTAAGAACCGCCGTAGGCCGATCCTACCAGTTCTTGCTTGGAAGAGTACCGAGCTCTCTGCCTTCCGCAGTCGGCCGTATAGCTTGAGATTCTTACTATCCGGGTGGCCGTGTGCTGCGATACTCTCTGGCCAGCTTGATATATTTGCCTGCTCCTCCATATACTAAGGAAATACATAATGCTTATATAGACCTTCGACCTCGCCGGTTGCTCGCCAGCTCGCTGGCTCGCTCTCGAGCCCTCTCCAAATCGGTAGACAGCAGCGATACAAGACTCCTCCTCTCGACTCAGCCTCACGCTCGCAATCCGACGTCCGCCAGCGTGAGAAATACATGGCCAAGAAGCCTGGACGCGTGTGCATCTTTGCGTGTACTGCGCATCACCCGCCGCCCCCGCCATGTGCTGCAGGACTGCTGTGTAGGCTGGAAAGAACTGGGGCCACAATTGGAACTAACGGCCGCCGTTCGTTGCGGAATAATAGGCCAGGAGGTGCTGAAAGGGTTTGGGGCAGGAAATAATTTTATATTAAGTTAAATTATTTATTTTATATAATATTAATAAATTCAGGGCGGACGTGCTCACTCCCTAAGCAGGGTCTCCACGTAGGCGGTTTCGTCGATGATATGCACCTGATAGCAATAAGCTCGAGCACAGAAAAAAACTGTGATAAGCTTACAAAGTTACACCGGAAGATCCTGGATTGTACTCGGCGCTACGGGATACGCTTCACACCGGCAAAGTACGAGCTCGTTCACTTTACAAGGGCACGGAACAGATTTAACCTACCAGCTACGATCCAGCTCGGACAAGGAGAGGAGTGTGCCCCGTCACCGAGCGTACGAGTACTCGGCGTTTGGCTCGACACGAAGCTCAATTGGAAAGCACATGCAAAGGTAGTCCGAGAGAAGGGCGCCATAGCACTAACCGCGCTTAGTAGGCTCAATCAGACAACCTGGGGCCCGACACTACGCCGAGCACGGGTCTTGTACACGGCATGCGTACGCACCGCACTAACATACGGAGCAGAAGCATGGCACGAGCCTGGAAAGAGAGGTGCAGTCGAGCGAGAGCTCGAGCGAGCACAAGCAGCATGCCTGCGAAAGATCACTGGAGCATACCGAGCCACGCCCATCCGCGAGGTAGAAGCAGAAGCAGCGATCCCTCCGATCAGCGTATACTGCGACGAGAAGCTCAGGAAATTCATCGAGCGCCAAAAGGACACCCTGGCCCGGCGGGTCTGCCAAGAACAGTGCTTATGGAGACGGAAAAGAAGAGGTAGCAGGAAGACAAAACAGAAAATACCGAATATCCCGACCGAAAGTGCTAACCAAGTAGGAACGCTCAGGCCTGAGAAGCAAGCATGGGAAGCACAGTGGGCGAAAGGTGTAGCTAAGTGGTACAGTGTGGCGGCAAAGAGCCCGGTACTAGGCAAGGACAGGCTCAAATTGCATAAAGGACTCAGTAAAGCAGAGAGCGCAATACTTATCCAGAGCAGAACAGGACGGACGAGCTGCGCACACTTCCTGAACATACGGGGTGTACCAGGCTACGAATCCCCGGTCTGTATACACTGCTATACCGGCGCGGAAACGGTTGAGCACATCCTCCTACACTGCGGCGCCGAGCGGGCAAGAAGGCAGTGGCGAGAAGGAACAACTATCACTGAGCTGCTTGACAGCCCAGAACGAGCGCAGCAGGTAGCCAAATGGCTGATCCAGAGCGGGCGGTTCGAGCACTTCAGGCTCGCTAACCAGCTGCAATACGAGTAGTAAGACTGAGGAATGACAGAGCAGTGTAGCTGCGAAGGACGAGAGCAGGGAGAGCATACGAGAGTGGGAAGCGCAGAGTGGCGCGATCAGTAGTTTTGTCCGGAGAGGTTCTACTGGTGTAATTAATTAGATTGAGCTCCCTCATGGCCAGTACCGTGCGTACCAGCTAGCGGGTTAGAAATAAATAAAATAAAATAAATGCAGGGTATAATCCAGGTTTCAGGATAAATCCTGTGGAAACTTGACTCGATTTAGACTTTTAGCATAGTAGAACGAGAGTGACATGCCTCTTTGCCAGGAGTGTTGCTGGTTGAGGAGGGAGTTGAGTGTTTTGGTTCGATATTCCTATCTTTCGATACAGTTCGTTCTTGGGGGTGCTGTATCTCTTCTAGGCGTGCGCTCTTACGAGAAGATAACTGTGGTCGTTTCTTCTGGATACCTTGAGGCCGTTTCCCTATCAAAGCTCAGTCAAAGTACGCAGTAACAGGGACGAGTAGCTTACCTTGGTCTTTTGGCACTAATGGTTGCTGCCTAGGTTTTTGGATGTTTCGTTTTGCTTGACCGCGGGCCATATCGACTGGAACGAGGAGGGGTAGTAGGTGGGTTTATATTACCGCTGTGGTTGATGGACAGAAGACAAGGAGGAGTCAGAGATGCAGCGCCAGACGGGGTTTGGTAGGTAATGAATGGGCTAGAGTTTGGGATAAAACATGGCAGCGGTTCTCAATTCGTGAAACGCGGTATCCTAAGACTAGCCTATTCAAAAAACGTAGAAGTCGAGTTGGTTTGGATCCGCTTTGGTGTTGGGAATACTAACTTTTAGAGGTAAGAAAGTTTAGAATCGCAAGGGAGACGGCGCTCGGGACATCAGTTAGCGCTAGGCTAAATAAAGATTAGTTTGTTTTCAGCGGTATCTTTATAACCGACTCCGACAGATCATGGGGATAAGTGTAAGAATTGTATAACGTGTTTACCACGACAGGTAAACGTCAAGCTATATACGAAGGAGCCATGTGATCACAAAGAACCCCCCTTTACGCCTATACCTAGGTGTAAAGATGTGTAACGCGAAGAAGAAATAGATCCGATATAAATTTTGTAGGCCGGATCTGTAAGCGGATTTGCGGGTTTGAAAGCGAAAGCTGATTCCGAAGACCTTGGTTTAGTCAACTGGAGTGTGAGTTTTCGCTAACTAACTACTGTGAGCTGTAAGCGTCCTCAGAACTGAAGTGCGGCCCAGTGTACGACCGTCTATGAAAAGTTCTAGCTTTGCTATATTCCAGCTTCACATTGTCTCTCATATATAGTGTGATTATTTATAGCAAAAGCTGAGAAAGTATCGATCAATACTGAGATTAATACCGAAGCTGTGTACTACGGACGGTGTTGGAGCGCACGCGACAGTTTACTATAGTTCTGTGGATAGTGTTGGAGCCACTTTAGTGGGGTAGGTGGTGTAGGTGGACCTATGCCCACCACCTTAAACTGAACACCGTAGTGATCGAGTAGGCTTACGAAGCCTGTGGCAATAGGCCAGGAAATGCCTATATATATAGCTAGTCCTTCCCACTGTAGATAGCCTATTAGTTAAGCAATGAGTACCTTCCAATTGATGTCTTTTAAGCCTATATTTACCCGCTGTGCACCTGTCCAACAGATAGGTCAAATTGTATATTTTTACCTATTTTCATTATAGTTTGCTCTTCCTATTATAGTGCTATAAACAATGAGAATAGATTTTAGTAGTTATTAGGATAGAGCTCAAACAGCTATACAAGAAGGAAAAGTTACATTATATTGTTATATTTATATTTAACATAAAACTACTATTTGTCAATACAACATATATATATAAAGAACACTACCTTAAATACTAGTTTATAATCTATTCTTCTTCTTTAGCAGAAAATTGTTCCATTATCTGCAAGAAAAACCCCGTTATCATTAGGACCAATAGTATCTATAAACTATTAGTATCTTTTCGCAGTTCAAATTAGAGGAATATAATATATCTCGAACGAATTGCTTAAGAGAAATAAAATGCTTACTGAAATTAATAGTCGACCTAATATTCTCCTTATTAATATTATTACATAGACAGCTAAAGTCTAATGTCCTACTATTAAGTTCACATTTGCTGCAAGTTGTAGAAAAATCACCACTATATCACATTAGTATTTGTTTTCCATCATAACTTCAATCTCTAAAATGCCCACTTGTTCAAAAACTATATATAACATTAGCATTATTATCTCGTATAAAGAACTCTATCGAGAGATTGAAGTCCTTACAGATAACTCCCCATTTGTATTTGTGATACATTTATTCAGTGAAAGCTCCGAGGTAACAATTGCAGAAATTATATCGCATTGTGCATCAATAGTATAACCATCTGTCTCAAGATTCAAACCGCAAAGACTAAGTGGAAGGCGAAGGGTTGCTTGCCTGACATGTAGGAGAAAAGAAGATGACACAAAGGAAGTGAGAGTGAAGAGGAGAATCGGGATAGTAGTGAGGGAAAGCTGCATTTTGGTATTATAGAAGAAAAGATAGATAAATTAGAACTGGCTGCCAGAAATGTTGTGAAGGGATAGATAGTAATGATAATAATAAGATGAGAGTACTGTAGTATTACAGTATATTTAATTTTATAGGAAAAACAGTATACTTATATACAGTACTGTAGAAAGAATTGAATCGACTGATCTTTGAGTTGATGACACTTAAGAGGTATTTATATCTGTCTAGCTTGTGAACCAAGAAGATGACCGTATACTTTAGTTGATGGCGAAATAAAACCAAACACTGGGTCCTATATCATTTTTAGTATTTAATACTATTTGGGTATAAGATACCAGAAAACAAAATGGATTTGGAGTATAAAAGCTATATATTTACCCATAATATTACTATATTAAGCAAGAGGCTAGAAGGTTCCTGGACCCAGTGTTTGGATTTATTTGGCCTGTAACTAAAGTATAATCACCCAGGTGAAGTGATAGGCTTCCATATAATCTGGTATCTCCACCAGCTCCGAGGGGACTAAGTTACGATAGGCTATCCAAGCTCTTGCCGGATAAGGTAATACTTACATGGTGATAACACTAAAATACCGGGGTGGATGGAGATATTGTTCCGGGCACGCTCGGGTTCTTTAACCGATTTATTAACATACTTCGGAATTTAGTTACATCCGTCAGATTTGAAAAGCCTCACTACCACAGAGTACCATTCTTTCTTTAAAGCTACTCATTCCATTGAACCTATTCTCTTCTCATCTAATAATTGGCAACTTAATTAGTGCTAGAATGAATGACTCAATGAACCTTTTCTGTCCCTAAGATTCCTTCGGCCCAATAGTGAAACTCAAGAGCTTCCAATGGCTTCGATTTTACTATACTCTCTGAGGACAGCATATTTACCATTCTTCCCACTGCACTATTGCTATACGCTATGCCGTTTCGATTTTGGTCAATCTATCGGCGGCCAGACGCCGTGAAAGGCTCGTTGCTGCGGACTGTAAAACTCGTTAGCTAACAATCACAAACACAAGGCCTCCGTCGTTTTACAAGCTGATATAGAGTATTCTCTAGGTTACTATCATTGTACTTTGTCTGTTCAGACTGATTCTACTCGATCCCTCTGTATGCTACGACGCGAACACGCGTAACTATCGCAGCAGCAGCACTAAATCTTGCCGCTGCCATTACAATAGAGCTCTTAACGCCTCTGGAGCATTCAAAATGTTTACAACCCTCTATATTATTGAATATCTTTCTCTTCTTCACAGCAATTTTGGCTATTGCAAGAGTATGATCAGAATGGCTCCTCTAGGACTCGTCTGCCACCCCTATCGTATTACTTACTGCTCTCAGTGTGAAGATCCTCTTACTGGTTCTCGAGGCCCTCTCGAAAGTCAGTTATAGCAATACATAGATCGCGAATATATGGGGCAGACGAGTGGCATTTATAGCCTCAGCTTCTTTACCTGGCTCAATCCATTGATTTACAAAGGCAACCAGCGTAATTTGACGGTCCAAGATTTGTACCAAATCGATGAGCACATTTCATCTATATTAGTCGATGATACAGCTGGAAGTCACTGGGTTTCTAGTTCGTCCATGTCTGTGCTTCACTCTCCCTGATATTCATAACTGAACTTTCATAAGGTTCTAAAGATAAAAGGCTCTAAAGATAAAAGGTATTCTCTTAAACACATCCATATCGAAATTTTTAAAGCAATTATAGTACAACCACTACAGGATCATATCTCCCCTCACCGAACCCGTTGGCTCCCGCCTGTTTTGACTGAACATTCTAATCGTGATATCCGTGGTTTCAATTCTGTGATGGACTACAGAAGTATTACAAGAGTACTTCGCAGCTTATGGTAATGCCTTCAATTAAGCCTACAGATTGATTCACCCTCTACAGGAGCTTTTTAATTAGACCGTTTACTGGTCCTTTTTGTAACATAAGTACTTTGTAGAATCCCACTTAGGTAGTTGAGAATTAAGCTATATTACCTCACAAATTCCCTCCCTACCTGATCCTCATTAGTGAGATCTACAAAGTCTTCTGACTGATCATCTCCAGGCTTGAATAAGTGAATAATCATTATCCTAACGAAGACATAACAAGCAGATTTCTCTCCCTTCTTCTTGCTTCCCGACAATTTCTACATTCCCCATTCTTTCTCTATCTCCAGAATCCAACTTCTTTACCCGCGATGACCAGCAGATATTGCCTTCCCCAACCACCTTGTTGTGTTTCAGATTTGCTACTCTGTGCTTGCAGTGACCCTCATCCTGGTCCATAATCATAATTTGAACGCTTGTAGGTAATCCGCCAGGCAGTGTTAACGGCCTCTTTCTGCGACCATTCCCCATCACATATGTGTATCTGATGGCAACTAGCTTAAAAATAGACTCGAGATGCTCCAAATTATCCTCAATTCGTTATCGTTTTACGGGACGCAGATTTTCCTGGGGTGACTCTGAACCTTGAGCGACATGCTGCGCTTCTGGTACTCTTGGTCTTTCCAGCAACTGAACTGAGTGGGCTTGCCCCACCTCCCGCTGAACAGTGTGATGCTCCAAAATATATTTTAAATCTTGGCTTGCAGATCTCCCAGAAAGGGTTATCGCCAAGTCTCAAACAACATCTTGTTCTCGTAATGGTTGCAGATATAACACTCATGGTTAAGAGATCCCTCTATGCGCATTCACCAACTGCCGCAACGGGTTCTTGAACTCCACCCTCTTGATCCTCTCGAAATCCGGGACCTCCCTCACGACCTCCTCATCGATCACCTCCGTCGTCTTCTTCGTATCCTCGACTCTCTCGTCAGCTCATCGATGCGGAGCTCTAAGCGGCGCAACCGCTCTCTACGACTCTGTTCGTGGTCAACGCCGTGCACATCTTCGATTTTGCTGCGGATGAACCCCCCGGCGCCAATGAGAGCCGATGAGCCGTGCGAGGAGGCGAGGACGTCGCGGTCCGTGGTCGATTTTGCGAGGTATTCGCTGAGTTGTGCGAAATCGAACTATTTCTGCTCGCGCGCCTTGAGTAGGGTTTTCACCGCTGTGCTGTAGGCTTGCATATCGCGGAGACTGCCGAGGTAGTTCTGATCGGTATGGTCTTTGAGATTCTTGATCCCCGAACTGGTGTCCTCGATACTGGCGCTAAACGTATGAACGCTAGGCGCAACGCCCGGTTCGAAATTGATCAGGTGCTGGAATTGCTCAGCTAGGTCTTTGTAATCGGCTTCCAGATCGCCTTCGCAGCGAGCGACACGGGCGACGATTTTTTCGATGTGTCCGAAGTCTTCGTCTAGTTTGTCGGATTTTTTTTTCACTTCGATAAAGCGCTTGTCGGGCTTGTGTGCTATGGTGAATGTGTTGATGAAGGTGTTGGTGAAATTGTCGAAGACGCCTGAGGCTTGCTCGTCACGCGAAGAGCCACGTTGGGGCCGGGAGCGTATGGTGGCGTTCTAGTCGGTGCTTTAAAGGAAGAGGATGAGGACGGCGCTGCGGTGGAGGACGGGGTGCAGTGTTAGGTGGGTAAGGAAGCGGTTGAGGGAGTTGGCGCAGCGTTGCGTGAAGTCTGTGCCGAACCGGTCGCCGCGCACATACTCCATTTTGTGCTCGCCTGGTAATAGAGGAACGGAGTAGGCTGGATATTCTCTGAAAAATGTATTATATAGGAATACAAAACCGGTGAATCGTCTTCGAACTGATGTGGTGGGCTTTTGGAAAGAGGGAAATGTAGTCTGTATCTTATCTTGTTACTACGAATATATATCTACCTATACAAGCACCGCAGGATCGCCGTATACTGACAATTTCCAAAGGCATCTTTCGTTCCATCGTTCTCCTTGATGGGCCATCCCACTATATACTCTAGCTAGGTCCATTTAATCCGCCATCCTCCCTGCTTGATCTCTGTGGAGTCGCCACCCCAAACCACACTGCACTCAATAAGGGTGCATTCGTGGTTCTTTGGGTGATTATGACTGATCCTTATTATTATGGGCATAATGCCTCCTTAAGTAAAGCTCTGCTTCTTTCCATCCGATATTGTCTAATTACATATGGCCGCATTCGCACCGAATGCGGCCATTTATCCATGGTGAATGGACAATCTCCGTTATTTATTTCAGCATCAGGAGTTTCGTTGCCATCTTCGCTGCGAGGGCTAGTTATCTGTGGACTGCCATGGCTATTCTGCCATTCAATATTGGTAAAGTCGTCGTGATCCATCATGAGTGGTTATTGTGCGCGGGGCACAGTAATCGCAATTGGGCGTCTGCACCGAAATGAGAAGCCCTAATGTGAGCTAAGAAACGACATTGACAACAGCTGTAGAGGAAGAGTGAAACAACAAATGAAGTAACTATTGCTTGAAGATGATATGGAATCCATCGCGGAGTTCAGTATGTGGAGGAAAATGATGATGGCCTAGATGACGAGGAACTATGTCCTGCGAAACCACAGAAGCTTCACCCGCAGCTTACTAGCATCTCACCAATTGAACCCGGCGAATCTAGAGTAGTGATTCATACAGTACATGATATAGTGGAACACATTTTAGTAAAGTAAAAGCACTTGCGCACAGAGTACAGTCACGATTCTAGTGCCAATCTAAAAATGGATATGAATACTCGACCATTGGCTGGAGCAGGACGTTTGTTGCTGCTACCGCCGTACGTGCATTGGATGGGGCAATTTCGATGTTTGGGAATTGAAAGAAATTTCAAGTAGTTTAGAATCAAGATATTGGGTGGAGCTGAGCTGGAGCTGGAGGTCTCTGACTGTTTTGAATTGGGATGGAAACTATGGATTATTTGCAGATGATTGTGAGACGATTGTGAGGTCTGCAGACGAAGACATACTCGAAGTTGACATATACTGCCAACCTTTTTCAATTTCGACTGAATCATTAGGAGCTCGTTGATTAGGGTATTGGATTCTTCTGGTATGAGAACTTGGCCAGTGGAAATATCTTAGGTGGATTAGAGGCATGAAACGGACAGTAACCATCACGCCAAAAAGTACCACTATTCCTTTTCATTTGGAAGCTATGGGCAAGCAATTCCATAGTGTAAATGAATAGAGGGTGCTTGGAGAATCTTGTATCCATACCCCCGAGATCACTAAGGACGAATTGAGGAGTACATTTATAGGTTGGCTTGTGTTGATAAGGCACAAGAAGGATGGTTTGGGATTCTAATGTATCCTTGGCTAGTGGTATACCGTTGGATATGTGAGGTATCAGCTAGACATAATGAGCGGGCAGCATGTCTTTGACTGTTAAAGGGGCTTATATCCTCAATAAGTTGGTGTTATCACCGCTAAATCGAATTTGGATGTTATTGATTATCCCTTATTAGACGCATTTTTCAAGACGCGTTCCAGGTAAATTGGTTGACGCAGCACTTGAAGTGGTTTTTTCTTCTTTCGAAATTGAACTACGCAACCTTTTCTCCATTGAGTATTGTCTGCTTCTTGTCCGGTGTAAGCACTATACGCTCATGTAGTGATAGGAGATTCTTTGTTGATTGCCTATGTAAAGGTATCATAATGCTAAGCTCTGCTCGTGATATGAGTAATATGCGATCTACCTTGACGTAGTAGTTAGACCTGTAACAATGGGCAATGACTGAAGTTTTGGGTGTTGTTCTACTGTCTTACGACTCATCGACCCGAGATTAAGCCCATTACATAGCACTCAACTTCATGTTATACCTGTTTGGACTTCATCAACAATATCCTGCTCAAAACATCTTACACTCTATCGACGACATATCAAGGATACTAAGCTATAAGGACAAAACATAGTTAATTATTCTTGTACATACTACAGGAGTCGCTCCTAACCACAATATTGCCCCTTACGGGAATGCCCTCAATATAGGAGAGCCGGGCTATATAGGTAGCTTAGATCTCCCACATAGTTAGAAGAAATTGGAGCCCATATGTAGATTACGCAACGCCTAGGGATAGAAGCCAATAATTTAATTTCGCCAAGTCCTTTCCAACAATGATAAGGCTGTATTCAGGTTCATTGTTTGTATTGACTCATTCTATGTTCATGTTTAACAGACAGAAAAATCTATGTACCTCGTATGATTCGCCATGTGATGCTAAAGGTCTTCCCCCAAGTGCTTTTCCGAGTCTCTAATAACTTAGCAACTTCAAGTGCCCTAGTTAACTAAGATATGTAACTTCTCTTGGAGTATATTTGACTCTACTTACCTAGTGACCTTTGACTTCTCGGCCTATTCCTCGAGATATCCTTGTAGATTCCGAGGCTGAGTTAGGAACTCTTGAAAGGTCACGATTGAGCTCAATAATACTGGCATAACAACTTGATTTGTCAACTATATTGCTTAACTTAACTTAGTTGTAGGTCAACCACTTGAGGAAGTGGTTGATATACCATTCCACTGGCTTACGCTAAACCCTAATAGGTATAGCTCCATTGGCTCAGTTTTCCTTACTTACAACACCTGTAAATATTAGAACTTCTTATTGCGAATTGCCAAGTTCCTCTACGACGACCCCCTCTGAACAACGCGTCATCCCAAGCTCGTTCAGATCTAGATCTAGGGCGGCTTACAGGTGACACTCTTGCGTGTGACAGGTTTATGGACGACAGTCAAACGGCCGAGAAGAGATGGACTGACGCGGTACACAATAGATAACTTCGAGGCTGCATATTTGATGATCGACTGGATGAAGCGGGTAGCATAACGTATTAATACCAAGTACACACGGCTATAACTAGAGGGCTTTAGGCTGTCGAGTGAGTAGAGGGGAGGGGTATATAGCACGAATTGCAGTCATGAATCAAGTATCTAGGCAGAGAAACTCAAAGAGGTTGAACAAGAAAATCAGACTCTAGCGCATTGGAACACATCATCAAAAATTTCAAATGAGACTTCTGTTCAAATCTATTTTGTGTTGAAATAAAACAAAAGGTGGATCAGGGCTATACCCCTCCTTTCCTGATTTCCCGAACATCTCAGTTTAATACCCTAGTTTTCCATGTTCATTGCACGAGTCACCCCTCCAACTGCGGTGTGGTTCTGTCCACCAACACTTGCCCCACATTCAGGGCAACGAGCCAGCTCCATTGGCATCCCACACTCGCCAATTGCAAACTGGCCAGAAATCAGCAGTTGTCAACAGTATCAACCATAGTATCAACCAATACGAACTTACGGGATGTCCATTCTCGCAATTATACCAATGACCAGAATGAGTCGCAATGCCCTGAGAGCCACTAACCATCGCAGCCTTGATAGCGTTAATCTCCTCTGCTGTGACTTCTTCATACCATTGTTTCTTCATTAGGCGTATTGACTCCTCAACTGCGTTACGCAAGCTTTCAGCATTCTGAAATGGCTGCTTGCATACTTCTTGAGCATCCTCCAATAGCTGATTAGCCATCTCTAGATGGATTGCAGCCTTTTCAAGGTCTTTTTTATCAGATTGACAGGAGGACTCGAATGAGCGCGCAATACTTGCATAGAAAACTGACACTTCAACGGCCAGCTTCGGCAGATTCTCGGCCTTGCATTCGTCAATAAATTTTTTGCAACTCAGAAGGAATGGTATCGCAAGTAGACCAGGAGCTCCGCCAGGGATCTTGATTGAAGTCTTTGAGGATGTAGATTTCAATGCCTGAGCAATGATAAATTTGTCATTGAGGATGAAAAACTCTGTCTTAATCTGAAGCATGCGGCCACCCATGGTAACTCGACGGTCACGCGAGAGAGCTGGCATGATGTCAACGACACTCAAATTTGCCATTAGTACATCGATGGTTGCATTAGCGGCAGCGGCCTTTCTTGCCGCGTAGACTGTAGCGTCATGGAGCTTTTGTGCTGGTTGATGTTTATCAGCGACACTGTTGCAGAACGTTTTAATGGCACCCTCAAGCTTCCTGGATTCCGTATGTCGTTCTTGGAGAATTCTGGTGATTTGCAAAATCTTCGCGGGAGTGAGGCTTGAAGTCACATGTGTTTTGGCTTGACGAATCGACTGCATAACCTCCTCTCGAGTTGTCCCGAGACTTCGCTCCAGTTGGGCAATCCGCTGCTCTAACTCTTGAAGCTCATCTCTTCCAGTTGTGAGGAACCGTTTGGACATCTCATCAATGACAGCCCTGTTGATGACCCTGTTGTATCTCTGCGTAGCAAATTGTCTAACCGGACATTTGCAGTCAGGACAGCAAGGTATTGATTGAGCCAAAGCTCCAGACACATCTTTGAGTCCGGTGAATTCCCCATACCTGTCAATTTCATACACCTCCGACATACCCAAATGACCATCAAGAGATTCTGCAGTGAAGAAGTGACCACAGCCAAGAACAACTATTGGAGTCTCATCAACGTCGATTTCTCCGTAGGATTTCATCTCAAGAAAGTCGACTCGAGCCTCGAGTTTATTAGAACATCGGTGGCAATACCCTTCCGCACATACTTCACCACAAATTCCTGGACATCGGTGCCCACAAAAGAGGGTCTTAGAGCAACGTTGGTTGCATGGCAGACGATTGCAAGGCGCTGCGCAGGGCATTTCGCATGCCCCGATGTGCTCGCAGGACCACGTGCAGCTCTCCACACATGGTGCACAAGATTGGTGACAGCGTAAAGTGCATCGAGAGTGAGGACATCGAACCTGTACCTATTAGCATATAATCCTATGGCACTGAAAGAAAATAGATCTAAATGTATTATAATTTCTCTGGCATTCAAAAACCGCTGTTGTGTCATTAGAAGAATAAAAAAATTGTTTTCATACCTCGCAGGGAGCAAAACAAAGACCACAATCCGTACCATCATGGCACGGTCTTCGACAGGTGTGATTACAAGTCCCGGAGGATCTCCCGCAGATCTTGGTACATCTCTGGTGTTTGACAATGGGATTCATGTCAGCATCCATATCATTACATCTTCCACAACTTCCTGGACAGCGATGACCACAAGCTAATGCTATTCCACAGGCTGCAGGACACCTGAACGATGGATTGGTTACATCTTGAAAGCATGGAACCTCAACAGTGTGGTTGCAACCCGGAACTTGCTTCTGAACACGGACATTACATTTGATGCTGCCAGGATCTTGCGCTTGGTAGCATGGAACATTATCCTTCAAATGATTGCATGGAAGATTTATGTTGTCCAACTTCACTATACAAAGACCGCAATCCTCCCCACAGGTCTGCTTCTGGCAACTGTGGTTGCAAGGGGTGTGAAGACGTTGACAAGGTTGAGGACATTTAAAAACGGCATGCATGCTATCAGAATGACATCGTGCTAGGCATTTGTGCCCGCACTCAATTAGACGTCTATCGCAAGAGAGTTGACATCCTCCTTCCGGGCTCAGTTTCTCGAAGTCGAGTGGCTCTGAGGCTTGCATCACTGTATCCATGTGTCGAGGGCAACAAAGACCAAAGGCCTTCCCAACTGAATCGGTTGCCTCCAGCATACGGATTACTTGCGCCCACATTGATATGTTCGAATAAGTATCGGTGTTTCCAATCAGATACATGCCATGCTGTGCCCGGCTAAGTAGGACATTAATTCGATTTGTCGTCCTGAGAAATCCCACTTTCTTCTCCTTATTACTTCGTACGAGTGAGATGATTATGATTTTGCTTTCCTCGCCTTGAAAATTGTCCACGGTCGC
Source organism: Rutstroemia sp. NJR-2017a BBW (assembly GCA_002946425.1). Lineage (NCBI taxonomy): Eukaryota > Fungi > Ascomycota > Leotiomycetes > Helotiales > Rutstroemiaceae > Rutstroemia > Rutstroemia sp. NJR-2017a BBW. The sequence continues at coordinate 24,486 of NJPT01000012.1, forward strand.
AATGCGAAGAAATTCGCTTAGTTTCTTCTTTTCCAAAGGCTTTCGTCTATTTCCTGTGCTTGTCTGATCCTCTTCGGCGGTGGCTGTGTCTTCATTGAATCCATCTCTTGCAAGGGTTTCTTCATCCCGATCACTTAGGACAATCTCAAAATCGCTCCGCATCTTCGTCCGTAACTTTTGTAACTGTCCCGTGTATGGTGTTAACACTGCAATGTCACTGCTGCTGTATATACCTTGCCGAACGATATGGCGAACGAGAGCATGTGTCATATCTACCTCCCAGTTATTACTTCGCGACTTTTGATGCCGATCAGCGTCGGGTACTTCCTCCATGTTCTCGTGGGTAAGCCAAAAGACGTTTTTTCTCATTCCTACAACGTCGGGCAAGTTCTTTATCGTCTCGTGGTCGATCAAGCGAGGATAGATGGTTGTCCGAATCAAGGTTGAGATCTCGGGGCGCATTCGCCGTTGAACATTCAATTGGGCTACTGGAAATGAGGGTCTGCCTGGCTCCCCCACCGAAAGCCGTTCAAACTGGCTGCGGTCAAGTTGGTAAAGAGTCCCCTGTCTGCTTTCAAGTGATAGCCCATGATTGTTGATCTGCGGACGTAATTGTTGGTGATCTCCAATCTGAATAAAATGCTCGACACTGGGAAGTAAGGCTGATATCATATGGGGCTCCATGACTTCCCCGGCTTCTTCGCATATGATTACTTTACAGTGTACCCGCCGAAGGACGGAAATTCTCTTAGCTAGCCCTGTTGTAGTGACCCCAACGACATCCGCAGTTTGGAGAACTCTTCTGTCCACTTCGTCGTGTATATCTTCTAGTTGTCCATGAATGTTATGGCTGTCCTTCACGAACTCGAACAACTCGTCTGTTTTATCTTCGTGGATTTCTTTTACCCAGAGTTCCACTAGTCGGCGCCTTTCAAGTGTCGAGAGGCTATGGACATTTTGGCTCGCATTATGAATAAGCTCCTGAGGAGTGGTAGTTATCTCCTCCAAAACAATGCTTTCATCAAGGGCCTTGCGTTTGGTCCCTTGGTTCCAGAGCTCAAAGGGTTCTTTACCCACTATCTCGAACCCATCCTCGTCGAATCGGGAAAATTGTGAGAAGATACGTGGATATCTCCGCTGCAGATGAGTCTTGAGATTAGCCCAGTCAAGTCTTTTTTGTGTAGCATGCAACGAGCCTAGGACTGTGGTAATAAGCCGCTCTTTATCCTCAAGCTGCTCGTACGATTTAGCAACCAAATAGCGTTCGGATTTTGTTTTCGCCTCGCCTTGAGACACAATACGTAGATTCTTCCCCTCTAAAGTCTTCGACTTGCTTTGGCTTTGGCCACCAATTCGAATGATCTTCTCAATGCCACTCTCGATGAGATGTTCCAAGAATTGATCCAATGCGTGATTTGTGTAACATCTGTACAAGGTTAGTCACCAACTTCATAAAACAAAACTGTGAGCTTACACAACAACCACGGGTCCCAAATTTGCCTTCTCTTTACAAGCTAAGAGAATACGCATCAGTTGGACACCAAGGTACGACTTCCCTGTCCCCGGCGGTCCCTGGATGAAAGCAAACTCGCGAGTTAGGGCCGCCATAAGCGCTAGACACTGCCCACGGTCAAGTGATGTTCGTGCCTCAAGCTCATCAACACTAGCAACATCATCGATTGAGATTCCGGGGTTGAAGGAGAGCCGATCACCATTCGCTTTCAGTATAGAGTCTAATGGGAAGAGAAAACTCTCACCCCGGGCGTAGAGTGGTGGAGGAATATCTAGAGGCTTTGCGGGTATAGTATGGCGGTCTGGCAGAATCCATTGACGGAATGGTAAGCGGCCGAAACGATGCATGTCTTGAAGGTTCTCCAAGATAGGAAGGAATGTAGCAAGTAGAATCCCTGGAAACTCAATCAAAGCCCCTTGTGCGTCATGGCAGCTCAATTGAATCAACAATTCCAGGTCACCCTGATTGCGAGTAGCAAGTTTGGTGACAATGGTTGACATATGATCGTGGGAACTGAGACTGTAAGATGCCTTCTGATCGGTGCATTTCTCACTGACTGTGAGAAACAAGAGGGAACTTTTGTTATTGATGAATGAGACAAAGCACAGCAAAGAACCTGCTTCGAGGCGTTTCGAATCTTCCCACCACTTGCGCCTATCCGAGGCAGACTTCTTCCGAAGAGTATGGAGTTGGTTGAACGACACATGAGCTTCGATACCTCGGTTCCGGTTGAAGGAGACGTAGCTAATGTGGGCCTTGGTGTAAGGGTACGCTCGCATGTCTCCGAGGCTCAGCTTAGAGTTGTCAAGTAAAGTCGGGTCATCAGTGATAGCATTTATCAACCCTCCAAGAGCCTCCTTTAATTCCCCAAAGATATCATAACGAAGCAGGCGGAATTGTGTATCAAGGTGACGTGCCACAGGGTCATTGAGGAAATATGGTTGATCGAGATCGGTACTGGGTAGAAATTCTGGATGATCGCTTCGAATCTCATCTTCCGTAGGAAGAATCTTCATCTTTGTGATATCCCTGTTGTCATTATCATGATGTCCTCCTGGCACGATAATTTGTCTAGGATATGTTGACTTGACCACAGTAGTTGAAACGCCGTCGACATTCGGCACCTCCACTTCTGCAAGAAGGCCATTTGCACGTGCTACGATAGCTCGAAGCTCACTGCTCTGATTGACGATTACCTGGAACGCTGCAGATGTATTGTCAATGCCTGTGGCTTCTGCGAGGTTCTGTAATGAGTTGATAAGATCTGGAAGTTCTTCGTGGAAGGCAGCTCGTTGTTCCCTTTTCAGGATCTCTCGAAGCGAAATTAGTATTGTGATAAGTGTCGCTTCCACCGAGGTTTTCGAGACAGTAGATTCATAGTATGCGTCGACCAAGTTTGTACAAAGACGCTGAAAAAAAGCAACTGCTCTGGTCCCATTACTACCACTGATGAAGTTGTACAAGCCTCCAACGAAGGTATCCACAGATAAACAGTCTAACATGGCTGGATGCGTAATTACTGAAAGAAAGGGTTGTGCAAGTGCAACAAAGGTAGCATATCCATTGGTATGTGATGCCATGCTCAGGAGTGCTTGAATATGTTCGCGGCCATAGTTTTCCTCTGCATCAAGGTCTCGCGGAAGCATCTGTTTCCAGTCTCGATCCCCTTCGTTCAAAATAGTGAGAGCACCGTTCCACAAGAGTTCAATCGTTCTGGTGTCGTTTGGCGTTGGAGGTCTCTTGATAAGCCTCTTCCACGAATTGTAATCCTCCCTCTCCCTTTGCTGCTCCGATGTATCTGCCAATCTTCCGTTGGACTGTTTGTTGGGGTTCGATATGTCGTGAGAATATGTACAGTTATCTCCATATCGGCAATGCCCTCCTTGCTCAATAAATCGACAGAGTCGAGGTCCGCCCCGCTGGATGTTGCCGCCTCTACCTCCCCTATCACCCCTATTCCATCTATCTCCTCTATTGCCCCTATACCCTCTGCTATCTCTTCCTCTCCAGTCTCTGCCGGCCCCCTGTCTCTCACCAAACCCACCTCCCAAATTCGAGCCTCGCCATCTCTCCCTTGGCGTTGCCATTACTGTGAAATATGTCGGCTTTTCCACTGAAGTCGGTTAAATCTTGTGAACAAATAAGTTAACAAGAAACTCAAGAAATAGAAGTTATAAAGGAGAAAAGGTGGGTGTTTGACAACTGAATTCAGAAGCCTCCACTTCTTCATGCACAATGCTAACCCCGAAAAACACAGTTCCTTTGTTTTAGATTTAAAATATTCCTTCCTTCTTTTTAGTTTAGTATTTTAAATGAATAAAATTAAATAATTTGTTAACTTGTTTCATTGTATTATCCCAGTATTATGGTTTGCTCCTCCACGTTTAACAGCCACCGCATTAAGTAAGATGCGTGCACAGACTATCTAATCAGCCTCGTCGTAGTTGAAATCCGAGCTTTTATCCAATTGAAGCTATAATTTCAATTTACTACTTTACTCGATGCTCTTTGTATAAGAATGACGAAAATATTTCATATAGTATCTTACTTGCGAAATTATGAGCTCCCAGTGTAACCCTTCTACATCGTGGCCCTGTCGAAGTTGATGCTGTAACTCGTTCGGTGATTCCGGATAGCATCCGCCTTGACTGATTGTAACATTGCTAATGAAAAAATGCCTCATATAATATCGCTCCAGATTCCTGCTTAACTGTGCCACCGAGGCGTTACGTATTGAGATGCAAAGTTCCCTGAAGAGCAAAAAAGTAAACTATGGAATTCAACATACATTGCTAAGCTTAGAGCAATTAATGTATACCAAGTAGTGTAGTGATGATATGTATAGAAACACAGTATGGCAATCGAAGGAATATTTACAATGAAAAAGAATATGATGTTAATACAGTAGAGTAAACATTCTACTAGAGCAAGATAGAAATAGGATGAAAGTATATACGAAAAAACGGATACAGTAGGACATATGAAATTACCATGGCTTTGCGATAAGCCACAAAATGCGGGGTTAATCATATTGTCAGACTAGGTCGAAGCATGTTCTCTACAGAATGTGGGGTAGTAGTAGGTGGCTTCACTTCAGCTTATTCGAAAAATTGATCACGGACTTCGATTCTGATAAGGTTGCTGACATTGTAGAGACTTTCTTAGATTAGCGCATCTTTGAGTCCGAATTAAAGACAAACATATTTCATTCTCAGAGCACTTGCAGACCTTATCAGCCAGTGATGTTCAATGGAACGAGTCGGAAGATAATGTTGTGCGGTCGGGCAGATACCTGGGTACCTGCTGAACGTTTTTGCCGGAGTTATTCGCCTAGTTAGCAAGAACAGCAGCAAGATGACCATATGGCAGCCAATCTCTCTTCAACCTAACGTATACTGTAACTTTCAAGGAGTATTGTCTCTCCTGAATGATTTCATAAGCTCTTCCAGTGATGACAACCTTTCCATTTTCTTCTGTGGTATTCCACTCATGTATCTCACCCTCCTCATTCGCCTCGCTTGAACACTTCTTTATCAATAGAGGGATAAGATATCTTTCGGATGTTCATCCTGGTAGATACCAAGGGACAAGGACAAGTAGACATATAATACATGAGCTACCACTGTCCACCCATGCGAGTAAGCCTACTATAGTCACCCCTGGGCCGGACCATGTTTCGGTGCGTACGTATTGCGGGCCGAATCCTGCTAGGAAACTTGCGGATGATCCACTCCCAAGGCTTGACTTCTGTCATGTATGCTAAAGTGCTACTAACCCTGGTAATCAATTAAATTGTCACCAGGGCCTACAAACTGTCACCAACCTTGATGACAAAATGGAATATATCATTAGGTCATCAATGACAGCTAGTTTCTCAGTCAAACCCTGATGACATCGAAGCTTAGTAGCATAGCATTGTAAAGGATCAGAGCACAATTTCAGTACGAAAATGATGACTTTACCAGAATAGATAAAGAAAGCTACTAACTTAATTGAGGAGTTGTTATAACTATACTAATTTCTTTTCACACGAAAGTCCGAAATTACTTGCGAAACCGACAGAACTGACCAAACCAATTGCATTTGAAAATTATTTGGAATTATGCTGGAATTGTGTTGGAATTATGTTGGAATTATAAGCCCCATTCTAACCAATGGATAACAAATGCTAAACCCGATAGTTTGTGAAGCTGTGAACCCTAAGAAAAGGAATTACCCTAGTGTCCCATCCGGATGCTGACGTTCCAAAAAAAACCTTCTGCATTAACTTAGTACACCAGCATTGCACTGACTACCCGACCACCTTACAATAATTGGTCACAAGGATAAAGAATTGTAGTCCCTGTCGTTCTACACCCGAAAATCGATCCAATACTGCTTTTATTGAACTAACTTATATTTTGTATACCAACAATTTGCCTCAATGACAGCTCTACAACGCACCGGCATACTCTCAATTAATTCTCGAACTTGCTCTTCTGTAATCTTATCCCAAGGCTCTGATACTGCTTCCTTCAGCCTGTAATGGGAAGAATATACTTGAGGACACCACTGCGCAACATAATCCTTGATAATATCCCATGAGGTCTCGATTGAATTCAAATCTGGGCTTTTAGCTAGTCAAAAGATAGGTCTAATATCTATTCTCTCAAGCCCTTCAATCGTTGCTTTTATATTATAATTTGTAGCGTTATCTTGTATATGAATAAGACCTCTTTGTAGACAATATTCTTGAACTACTGGCGCAATCATCTGCAGATACAATTGAGAGTTAATTGTACTCCAGCTTTTCTCCCAGAAGATACCAGGCCCTTTCCCATATAATCCAGAGATACAGTCCTAGGGCATCCATCCAATCTTCCGCTGATATTTTGGCTCAAAGTAGTCCTTGTGTAATGCCTCCCTTAAGCAGATGCTTTCCTGGCTGTATCCACGACTCGTCACTCCATAGAATATATGCTCAGTCCTCGATAACCCAATTGACGTACTCTAAAGCCCAAGCTAGACGCTCAGCAGCATATTGAGGTATGAGATCTGGCTTCTTTAAAGCTGTACAACGCTTGAATCCCTCAAGCTTAAACGCAGTTTCAATCGCATAAATATGACAATCCCATCCAAAAATAGCTGGAATCTTATGCCAAGGTGTCCGTCGATTCTTTGCAGATGCGCAAACCCATTCGACTAATTGTTGTTGTTCAAATGGACCAAGGAAGGGTCGATGGCCGGAATATCGCTTTTGGGGTGTAAGTGATTGGTGTAGAGCATATTCGATCTGGCGAATCGATATGTTCAGTTGTAGGGCAATTTCGTCTTTCATAAAGCCAGTATGGAAGAATAATGTTTGGATTCTAAGTCGATCGTCAAGTGTATATTCGTATTGTAGTTTAAGGTGTAAGAATTGAGTATTCACACATTTTGGCCTGTATTGTGGTTGTCGTGATTTGGAACCAAAAGTAAAAGCAGCGAAGTCTATGGCTGATTTTATTGGCTCAAATGCAGAAATACTAGAATGGTGGAGCAACAGGGACTACAATTATTTATCCTTGCGACCAGGTGGGGTAGTTTGCAGCATACTAAGGCGAATGTCGGGGAACTACAGATAGCATCCGAAAAAAGTAAAAAAACCCGACGTACGGTTCACTCGACCATCCGAGGTTGGAATCCGAATTATATCGGGATCGTGATCCACCTTCTCCCATCGCACATATTGTCCCTAACCGCTCAGGCGGCCCATAGGATATATACGATATTTCGCTTCATTCAAATGATTTAGGACTTCTTTGGACTATAAATTGTATCAGCATTACTGTAATAAATGATTTTGTATTCTACTAATCAAATGAAGATACAATCTGTTGTTGTTGAAATATAATAAAATGATCTGGTTTCATTACATTGCGAACATGTAAGCCGCGTGCCAACGGCCAACCGGTCTCCAAATGCTCCACCTCGCTCGCAAGGCCGATCTCGATCAGATTCTAGTTCCGCTACACCGACGTACGAGCGCATAAACCTATATTCAGTACAGCGCCCTACTGGCTATACTGTAGGATTATGCCGAACTTATCAGGTGTGGCAACCTACCGGATCTTGATTATAGGTCGGAGTTCATTTGTACAGCGATCGAGATCATCCTCTCATGTGCTCGTCGGCACTAGACTGGCTTAAGTGTAAGCCTGGCCACTGTTGGGATTGTGAAAATGGTTCCGGGGTATATGCGTGAATGCGTATTCTCTACGTTCGAGTTTCATCAATACTGGCTACTGGAAAAGTAAAGAAAGTCAGCGGGATGATATATCCGCTGTAGACGCAATGCTTCAATTCATGTACAACTTTGACTCAGATGCCAGTGGCAATACTAAGAGCAGCTCTTCGCCTATGGTATTCAATGCCAAAGTGTACAGCATTGCAGACAAATACGAAATTCTAGCGTTGAAGTCACAGGCGAAGCAAAAATTTGAAACAACAGTGGATACTTGCTGGGATATGGATGATTTCCTATATGCTATCGCTCAAGTTTATAACTATATTCATGTGAAAATCAGCAGGTTACCATTATAGAGTACGCCTCTCAGACACCAACCTACTTTCCAGTCGAGAGCAAGCATACCAATACCCTTGAGTCAGCGTATTCGGATACGAGTATGGCTTGTCTAACTTGATTGAGGTCGTATGATCAACCATATACCAGTGTCTACATAAACTCTTACCAAAAGTACTTCGAAAAGGAGATAGTTTTACTTCAAGAGGAGTACGAAACCAAATTTTAATATACAAAAGTTACAATCAATCCCGGAAGAGATGTGTAACATTGAAGTGTAGGTATGTATAGTATAGTAAAACCTTCTCCCAGTGGCATCTCTTATATAGGATAGTCCAAGAGGGGTTGTATTAAGCTCTAGTAGCCCAGAGAATCCGTTTAAAACTCGAGCAATGAGAATTGCATTAAACTTTAGCACCAGACCTGTGGTGGCAAAGAAGGCAAGCGGTCAGTTAAACAAAAACCGTAGAAAATCAAACTAGGAGAGAAAATCAAAGCATTCGCAAAGCTTGATGGAGGACCGTAGTATCCTATCATAAGTGCAATGACTAGTCACTCACAAGAGTAGAAGGTAGAGGTGGGCTGTAAAACGGAAACCCGTAGGTGGCTTTTCTTGTCTTCGACTTATCCAATCGGTACCCATGGGCGGGATGGTTATTAGAGATGGGATTTATTAGAGATGGGATGCAATCATCCATAGAATACCCGCTAGGCTGCCTAGAACCCGGAACGTAATATAATCTGTGACACGTAATGGAATATTCTTTTATTAGATCGCCAACGAGTGCCCCAACCCACGCACTGCGTATAGTTCGCAGTATATGTAAACTTCGTAAAAAGGAGGTATGGCTGAAGAAAGCACAAAGGTGCTGGCCAATTTTTCATCAGGATGTATCGTGGAGCTATGTATCCTATGTAGTATAGCAGTTTGTTACATATTATATGAATCGTCGCTGGGATTTTTGACCAGGTGGATTGTGCTTCTATAAGCTTGAAAATCTTACAAGACAGGAGCTTGTATGACGTTCTTCCTCCTCCTTCACCTGCCATATTCATAGTTAATAAAGAAGAGATGTGCCTGAATTGTTCGGATTTCTACGAAAAATTTGTAGGAGGGAGTACTTAATAAGACTTGATATTATAATTCCTTACTGGAGCCATACTGCAATTTACATAGATATTTGCCGTTAACTTCGCACATTAATCATATAACTTAGCATTATACTTTCAGAACTTCTTGTGTGCTCTTGAATAGCATCAATCTCATTTAAGAGAGTAGCCAATAGAGTACTGAGCATGATAGTAAGATCAGTGTCGTATTGCCTTTCAAAAACAAACCTGCTGAAATTTCATGTCCAGCAATTCATAACCACATATCCAAAGCTGTCCATTTATTTGAGTAAGCTCTTCTTCCCTTAGATCCACCCTCATCTTATCACCCACCATCTCAACGGACGATCTTGATTATCTATCCCACTTCACTACATACTCGAACATGCCCCGTTTCCACCGTCATTATTGCCTGTGCTAGCAGCTTTTCCACCGCCGGTATTGCCCGAACCAGTAGAGCCCGTGCTCCTAGAACCTCCTGCACCACCAGCATAATTAGCGCGATCGCCGGCAGACTGGGCCCGTGCCGCGAAACCAGAAGAGGACATATCGCGATTATTTTTCGCCTGTTGGAGAACGAATAGATTAGTCTATTTTATTATTGCATGCTGAAGAATATCTGAGCAGAGAAGGAGAAGATAGTAAGATGATGATACATACTTGCGAAGATTGAATGCGACTAGAATCGCTTTTGGTCATCTTATTTTGTGGCATCGTAAAGTTTTCTGTTGTGCTCTAGTATGAGGTCGATAGATTTGGTTGATAGATATGAAATATATGTTGGATGTTGTTTGCGGATAAAGATTGTGATAGAGGATTGTGATAGAAGAGAGGATAGGTGTGAGATATACTACTGAAACGGGAGCAAAAGCTCCGTACTTATGTAAAAAATAGACAAGGAGGGGTTTAACCAACGCTAGAAATCTTGTGCTAATTTAGACCGAGAAGTCATTATAACTTGATGTGAAATCATCTAAACTAGAAAAACTTTCTTTTGATGTTATTCTTTGTATATCGTTGGTATTTCACAAGCGTTTAGGCTGACAAGGCAGGGTTCTATCCGCCACTAGGGGGTGCACTGACTACCTAACCACCTTACGATATTCAGTCGAAGATTAATTTCGGTCCTCTAATTAGAATTACTTCAAAACTCATAATAATACTGATTGATTAACAAGGACTACAGTACTGTATGAGAATTGATACTGAAAATTGAATTAATGATAATTTCCAAAGAGTTTCAGCATGGTCAGAAGGTTAGTGCACCGCCTGGTGGTGCTCCTGTATCATATATTGAATTGCTTTTCTTGATCATATGTGATTACGCTTTGTCACATTCCTTGCGTACTTATGAATACGAAATGAAAAGAGAAATATGCTTTCCATATTGTTAATATTGAATATACTTAATAATAAGTATTGAGAAAAATTACCCTAAAACTACGTGTACATTGGCAGCCCATGCAGGTTAAGTATATCGGGAACCTACCCTGTAAGGGCCTCGAGGTCGGTAAGAGAGTAGTGGTTAGTGAGTCGGTGCCGATCTTCAAAGTGCTGCTGTTTAATTAAGGTGGTGTACTCCAGGTGCATACCCATGAAATCGCAACAGATACTGACCGAGTTATGGAGCAAGATCAACTGCTTGCTCCTCTCACGGCAATTGTACTTGAGTAGTAAGACCATCGTCGCTCCTCTCTACCTCTATATCCAAGTGCTCCAGCAAAGGCTCACTACGACGCTGGTGGGATACACTATCTACATGTTGGGCTAAGTACTCACTAGATGGACTTTGTGGTTGCGGAAGCGTATTGACTGTAATACTGAGTAGCTGGCTTCTCATAGAAGCTGCTCCCAAAGGGGAAATCTACTTCGACTTCGAGGTCGTATAATAGCTCCGGATTCGATCCGTAGCTAAAGTAGAGCTTCGCCGATGAGACCGCTGTACGCTTGAGGTAGACGGTACTGGCTGATCGAGCGGGGTGTTTTAGACTTGTGCGTCGGGCAGGGGAGAAGAGTTTAATGGCAGAGCTGTATTCATGGGCAAAAGCACGGTATTCATGATTATGTCGCCTGCACCAGGCACAACGCGGCCGTACCAAGGACGGTGGGGCTTTCCGGAGGCGGGAGCGGGGGGAGAAGGGCGGCGCATGATCGAATAATCCATTGATGACGCCAAATGCACCTCCGTCTTCAACTACCTAGTAACGGTACCGAGTGCGACGCCACTTCCAAAAAATATTCGATGCTGAGGAAGGAATGAAAACGAGTGCCGTCAAATACAGAGACCTATTTATATTTTTACTTTTGCGGAAACTCTCATCTCTTTACCCGTAACACAGGACAAAAGTCATATAAGGCTGCCAGTGTATTATTCTGCGTGAGCAGCAGCTTTCTTCATCAAAGTCAAAACCCACGATATTCCCAAGCATGCTCTGCTCGTCCTTATGTCTTTACAATTTGAATGCCTTCTAAACTTGCCGTCTACACATTTACAGACTAGCTTATCATATGCCGTAGTACATATGCCTCCTTCGACTGTCCACCGACCATTCATGTATGTGGATGCTGCGCCAGACCGGGTGAGCTGCGCCAGTGACGGTTCAGTCACGGGCTGAATCTCTGGTCCAACATAGCAGCTTGGCAGTTACTCTCAGCCATTACTCTGTTTGGCGTACATGATCTGTGCTCTGCATGCAGTATAGAAGCCCCGCAGAGTGAGCCGCTCCCTAGCTCATTAATGTAACATACAAAAAGGAGTGTGCCATTTCTCTCCTCTCGTTTTGTCTACTACTCTCAGTGGTATATTCTTGAGATTTGAATAGGTAAAAAGTAAGAATGAACGAGCGTGCTTGATTTATTCTATCTGACTATAGAAAACGAGCGGTAATTGAGACTTCTAAACTACCAAATCTGGACTATTCTAGCTTACTAATCGATCGTATATCTCGATATGCTAGCGGAGATGCCATACCGACGGAGGCATGGTGCCGACGGCGGTGACTGTACGATCTAACATATATCTAGGCTCAGAGCTGAGACTAAATTGAAGGGGAGTTACATGATCCATGGAACGCCTTGGTTACCCTTACTCACCGCTCAACTGCATTAGGGTGGGAGGTTTGAAGGATGTTCAGTAGGGGAAGTTAGGCTTCACCTGACATCTTAAGGCAGCATCTTGAATGGCTTGTCTAGAGCTGGCGAGATCTACTCATTATAAATTTTAACTATCATGGGAAATGAGGCTCATTCCATGTTGTGGGGTAACCACTAAGCATGTGAGCGACCGCCGACATGCACACTAAGCATATCAGAAATGTAATTAGCTTACTGAGCATCTCAGTAATCAAGCCCTCTCTCTGATTGAGCATCTCGAAAGAAGATCAGCATATAAATAGTCGCTCAGATGCTCAGTTGGGGAGAGGTCAATCAACTGTCACTTAAATCATTTCATGCCTAACTACTCACTCACGTGATATTGACCCAATTTGAGACTATCGCAAATGTTAGTATTTAGGCTGAATACTTTTAAAACAAAAGAGTACAGTACTTCTACTGTATATAAAGTTGTTGAAAAAATCTATATCTAAGTCGTCGGCCTCGATTGTACAGAAGGGATCAAATTCGATTACTCGGCTAATTTTACCAACCAGTCATCTGTCCTTTGGCTTTAATTACGTCTTGAAGTCTCTGTAGCATTGAATCAACAAGTTTATTGATATGCTGTTGCGTTACTGACTCCTAACCCTCGAGAATAAGAGCTTTCATAATATCATTGTTCTAATAGATATGAATAACTCTTGATGTGTTGCCTTAGGTATTTGTCAGTAGTTCTCAATAATAGAGAGATCGGAAGAGTTAGGGAAGTTTTGTTAAGTAACTAGGTATACCTACTCTTTCACTGTTTCACCTTATTATCGCGTGAACCGTTATACCCATGCCCTGAGTCGCCATCCTCCTCCAGTACGAATAGTAGCTTGAGACACAACCACAGCTTTACAACTACCTCAAGGACCTGCCAGATATAAGCATCTTATAGCATTTTGCTGCTCTTGCCGCCAGGAACATTATAGAAGTATATTGGGCCCTTGAAGTTCCATCCAATCACTGCCTAAGTGTTTTGTTTATTACCATGTTACTCCTTTTCTACCCTTGCTCCTGAATACAGTCAGAACACAGCCTACAACTGGCTTTCCGTATAATACTAGCTTTAACCTCTGGCCCAAAACCCCAGTAGCACTTGTCAGAGAATCTAACTGTTCGCTATGACTCATTGGTAGGGGATTCTGCCAATATATCCTTGTCTATTGGGCTCTAGCCCGTGCAGTACTCGGTATAACCTATCCCTTGGCACAGCAAATACACTTAGAGAATTCTATAGACCCCATGGTCCTTTGGATAGTCCTACCGGAAGCTTTTACACTACATACATCGCCTAGGTTGCTTCCAGTTGAGCTTACTAGTCTTAAAAAACCCCCCTTTTCAAGAGCATCTCCACACTCCTTGTTTCTTTTCGCAGCGTAGAGTTATTTAGACATCTTAGATCTGAATCGTTATAATGTCAATATCCCGTACGGTGCTTGACCCTGTAGGAATCGAAGATATGCGTCTTAAATGAAGTGCCTGGGTTCGACGAATTATATTGCACGCAGTTTGCACCTGTACGCGTGTAGGAGCTCAGTCACGTTTCTCAGAGTATGTATATGTCTCATATCTCTTTTTACGTGAAAAAGCTATTGTGTACTATGATTTGTTGAAAGTAAGGAACACTGAGCCAATGGAGCTATACCCATTAGGGTTTAGCGTAAGCCAGTGGAATGTTATATCAACCACTTCCTCAAGTGGTTGACCTACAACTAAGTTAAGTTAAGGAATATAGTTGACAATCAAGTTGTTATGCCAGTATTCTTGAGCTCAATCATGACCTTACAACATGATTTAATAATAATTAATTTAGCTGAAGGCAATCATAGTGGATCTGCGCTTCATATGATATAAACTTAATAACTTTAGAATAAGTGAGCATACAAGAATAATACCCAAATCAGCGTAATACTTTGAGCCACTGATCAGAATATCACTTACCATTAATCCTCATCATCTGATAATTATAGAACTTCCGTAAAGTAGCTCCATTCACCAAAAAAAAAATTGGTTGCCACTGGTTCAAGGGTCCGCTCAAAGGACTGTATACCTGCAATCTAATCGGCCGGGCAGCTTCCGGGGCTGCTATGTGCCGCTAATAGTTTGAGGATAAATCATTTTCGAACTCTAAATAAAAGTTAAAGTTACCAGCTTCCCTACCTTAACTACATTTACTTCCTCTCAATCTCTTTTCTTATTCTAAACACTCAATATTATATTTCTTGAACAATTCACACAGCTGTGCATAGAGATTGTGTCCATCTCTAACTCGAAGTCAATATGCCTACTATTTCTACACTCCTTGCTACGTAAGTCTAAATGCATTTATAAAAAGTTATTCTCTGTTGATGCTCTTAGGATACTTGACTCTGGCCGTTATTCGGATCTTACTATCAAATGTGGTAACAAAGTATTTAAAGTCCATCGGAATATAGTGTGTCTACAATCAAAGCCTCTCGCTGCTCATGTGGATGGTGCATTTGTGGTTGGTGCAGTTGCTCCCTTGAGCTAACTCTGCTTACTCTGATTTAGGAGGCTATCACCAACGAAATCAATCTGCCAGACGACCACCCGGCAATTTTCGGAAGAATTATCAAGTTCTTCTACACGGGAGATTTTGATGCTACACCTTCTGCTGACGAAATCGCCGAAGAAGAAGCGTCACGTAAATCTGCCAAGGAAACTGTTTATGAAGCAATCGACGGGCCCCTTGAAATATTGACAATTTGCACATGCGTTTTCGTTATGGCCGAAAAATATGATATTCCGGCATTGAAGAAACTCGCCAAAACTAAATTCAAAGCAGCTGTATCTACTGAATGGAATACTGTTGCACTATCAATCAGTCTAAGGCTTATATACGATGAACTTCCGGATTCTGATCGCCTGCTCAAAGATGTTGCTATTCAAGCTGCTGCTAGTCATATTAAAGAACTGGCTGACAGAGGAGAATTCGCAGCATTGTGTAAGGAGAATGGGGATATCGCATTCGATGTTCTCAAGGCTTATTTAACTGTATCGAAAGATTCGGTAGGAGTATGCCCAAATTGTGGTACGAATGATGCAGCATTCTATCAAAGAACAAGAGGATATTATTGCAATAGATGTAGTAGTTACATTTAGTAATTAGATTTTTGGATGCAATTGTAAATACAGCGATGTCGAAGAACACACTGTGTTTGGTTAGAGAACGTTTTTTCAACTAATCAAATTCGTCGATCTTGAGCTGGAACAGGTAAAAGCAACATTGAACGAATGTGCTTGATTGATTTCTATATGACAATGGAAAACGAGCGTATATATAGGCAATTGAGACTACTAAACTACAAAATCTGGAGTCAATGGTATATCTCGATTTGCTAGCGGAGATGCCATACCAGTGGAGGCATGGTGCTGATGGTGGCAACTATACGATCTGACAAAGCCATCAACAGCAATGTTGGGACGAGTGATTACTAAGAGGCAAAACATTACTGTCTAGAGAATTAACCCACTATAAAACTCTATAAACTTAACATAAATACCTGTTTTCCTATATCTTTCATAATGACATTCACACTCATCACTTGGATACGAGTAGGAAAAAGATACTGGTTATTTCGTCAATCACGGTCGGTCTCGTTCTAATATATCTAATTATATTTCTACGTGTGTATTTAAAGAAGACATCAGTTGGTCACCTTCAGAAGAAAGATTGGTTTATACACAGTATTGTTTGCGACTTATTTGAATATAGTTATAACAGCAGCCTTGGTTACTAATTCCTTTACAGTATATGCTCAATTTAACCTTACCTGGCGCCAAAGAATTGAATGGACATCTTAAATGTATCATTCCATAACAACGCCATTATAGTGCTCGTATAGTCGTGTCTACAGCAATTATAGGCATCAGGGCAGACAGGAAGATAATACCTCCTTATGTGCTAGTAAAGGGGGTAATCGTATATACGTATTGGACAAAAGCAACAGGATAGTCTAAACCCTGGCCGATTAAGCCTACAGAGAATGGATGGACCGGCGAAAAGACAGGATTAGAATGAATTAAACACTTCGAAAGACATACAATTAAGTGGACTCAAGGGGTATAGAGACTTTTAGTCCTCGACGGTCATGGTAGCCACAATACAGTTGCTTTCCAGGATTACTGTGTTCAGTACCGAATTAAAGTTGCCTATTCTCGATTCCCAGGCTGAATACCCTTAGCTCTTCCTAATCGCTCCGACTTTGTGACTATTATATACGGATGTATTACTCCCATCATAAATCCAGTTTCGTCGAAGTTCCATATATCGGCATCCAGAATCCCATATTTCTCCTGTATATTCTTAAACAACACAACTACTTCGAAATAAGACTATGATCTTCGCAGAGAGCTCTTTCGAAGTCGTATACTCGAGTAAAAGGGGCTTTAAATTCAGACCGGCGTAGTAAAAATCGATATACTCAGTGCTTACCTATATGCTGGCTACCCTTAGTATCAAGGATATGATTCGCGATATCTTCCACAGCACTAAAGCCGATAACTATCCTCTAGAATTTAGATCAAGAATACACTGAACTATTATATCCTCTTTTATCGTAGTCAACTCGCGGCATCGTAGTACAGTTGTGGCAGGTAGTTGTCTTCCGGCCATTCTAGCGGTCAATGTAGTTCTCGACATATTATACATCTTTGCAGCTTTCCGGTAGGTTTACCCTTGTATAGAATTGACCGTTGCGATCGCGACATTGATTCGAGCTTCTTTACTAAGTGCTGGTATAGTTGGTTGTTGATTAATTAAGTAATTAAGCTAAGAGGCATAATATGGTGAAAAGTGGCCTGTTTGATGGTGTAGCCTGCTTAGTGGTGACGTATGTTATACTGTCTTCAAGTTTATATAAGCCACAATTAGTTAGCACTAGACTTAATACGGTTAGAAAAGATTTTTACTCGTCCCCATCCATCGCCCCCATCGATCTCTCCCCTGCTGTGGAAATTACCAAGTTCATTTCACATCCAAAATCCAGCCTTGCAACCATAATTCGTTCAAAATCCCGTGCACGAAATTCTTCACAAGTGTAAACCGCTCACAGTCCGCAGCGAGTCTCATAACCGTGATAATTTCACGCCTCTATCGTGCAGTCAATGCCGGGTGAGCTTTGGCTCCCACCCTTCCACCCAGGAAAAATCTTCCACAATCCATTGACAGAAATCTTCCCATCGTCTCGTCCATTCCACCGTGACCTTCTCCATTTCTTTATCATCCATACAGCTGTGCTCCAAACTCCACATAGCAAGTTGTTTCCAACCATAAAGAGACATGGCTTCGGAGCCAATCATAGTTTGATAGAAATCGTGTGATAGAGATGATCTTTAGAGAGTTAGTAAGAAGCGCGGCACGCTGGGGATTTTAGAGACAAACCTGTAAAACGTGGCATTGTCGCTATTGATCGTACATGGGACATCATTGGCAAGTAAGATGGGTAGGTTGTGCCCCGCAATGGTAGGCGTCAGTCCGAGAACCTCATTGGAGATAGGGCATGATTCGATGGCAATATTCTTCTCCTTGAAAATCTGCATAAGCAATGGATGTCTGGCGACCGCGTAGCCGTGTCCAATTCTCTTTGCATTCAGTAAGATTGCATCGAAAAGGTTCCCGTCGGTTTTGTCGCCGACTTGTAATGTTTCTCCACAATGGAACAAAAATGGTATTTCGAGCTTTTGTTCTTTGCATTCTCGCTGAAATGCCAAGAACTCAGGAACGAAATGTCGGAGCTCATTACCCATTTCTTCTTCACCCATAAGATTAAATCCTTTCTCATCATCAACGAACGCCCATATTCTTTTTGGGTGTAATTGTGACTTACCACATAATAACTTTGGAAATTTCTTCTTTAGGTAAATGCACTCATCAAGAGCCTTTTCGATTTGCTCCTTCTTGAAGATTCTTGGTGTACAGTATATGACTTTCATACCTCCGAAATAGCCCTTCTGCCCTTCGATCTCCAGCATAGTGTTCCGAAGTTCTTGATCGATGATCTCCATGATACCCTCGTTACGAATAGATCCCTTACCGTCATCAGTCTTCAGAGAGTTCATGCTCATGAAGTTTGGTCGGATCTCTGCATACTGGATATTGTCTTTGACGAAATCTTTAATACACGCTCGTATGTAATTTCGGAATGCAGATTCATATGCGAAAAGTCCTTTCATCATCTGAGTTCTGTAATTGAATCTTTCCCAAATACTAGTCTTGTCAGTTCAAATGCTCGTTGATAGCAAAGAATAACATACCCCCGAGCCGTCTGAGATCCAGCGTATGTCTCTTCTTCTGAAAAGAGCATCTTCTGCTCAAGCCAAATCTCGGCACCAGAAGTGCCACGTAGAGTCCGGCCAGCATCTTCACAGTGGAATTTTTGCTGAAATTTTTTGTACGGCATCCATCCGTTGGAAGGATAGTCATCAGTCCACAAATCGGCCAAGGGAGCCGCCTGTTGTTCTGTCATAACCATGAAGGAGATACGTGAAGCGGCCAAATTTTCGGAGGATGTCAAAGGTAACGTACTGCAGATGTACATGGCCTCGATATCTCGTGCTTGCTGGATCAGGAACCTCGCTGGCAAGCAAGAATTGAAATGAATATGGAGATGCGCTCCTTTGGGCATGCGCTTCGCGATTTTCATCAAATCGGTCTAGTTGATAAGATCCAGGTTTCCCAGGAAGTGCCCGCCTGGTCTTCGCTTTCCAGTTGGCTGGCCATTCGTATCCAAAGCATTTCCGTAGACTTGCTCTCGATCATAATTTCTGATGCGCGAAAGAATTCCAGCAGCTCTTCTTTCTACTTCTGTAGTCGACATCTCAACACTGGCGTCGAATGCGCGCTTTTTTTCAGCTAATTGAAGATCTTCTAGAGCCTTGGTATAGTCGTCGGGAGAGTTGAACTCTCGTTTGCTGATCGCAAGGCGCCAAGGCTCCTCTGGTCTTGTTCCAGCTCGTTTCAATTGAGTCATCTTTGAAATCTTGAGATGGGGTTTTTCTTTCTTGATCTCTTGACTCCCACTGCCTGGCGCCTCCTCCCCGCCTTTAAGAATGGAGTCGAGAGGAAGAGTAATGTTGTTCGGACCGATTAACGATCGCGCGGAAGGATCTTGAAACCAAATTTCCCGTAGCTCGGTATAGCGCTTTTTCGAGAGGAGATCTTGGATGCGAGTTTTGAGAGCTTGGACTTTTTCACTTTTCTGCATCATTGAAGCCGGCCTGGAGATTCTGATGTCGTCGGAGCTGTTGGGTTGATTACCCTCGCCATTGCTGCCGTTCATGCCGGTGACGGCATTAGAATTGGTATTAGTATTGCTAGCCACAAGATCTGCACTCAGCGGCGATGACTTCGCCCCATTGGCTTTATGCCGCATTTGGATAGCTACAAGTGCTTTGCGATATACGGAAGATTTGACGATTTGGTGGTCGAAATCAAAGACAGAGGGACCAATGAGTGAAGCCGTGTCTTGGTGAGATAATGAATCTTCATTATAATCATGATAACCAGTAACGGTTCGAACATCGAGCTCGACGTCAAAGACTGACTCGGGAGTTGAGACGTCTGGGTGCGACGATCGGAGACTTTTCGTCCGATGCTTGAGGTCTTGGAGGACAAGGGCGGACTCCTTGAGAGTTTGAGAGATAGTAGTTAGCGAATCCCTGGATAGGTGTAAGTATGACTGATTTCAAAAACGAGGTAAGACAATCTATATTCGGGTCTTTTGTTCTTTTCCCTTCTTCTTACATACATACTCAACAATTGAATAAGTAGCGCCAGCCCACTCTGCTGCCTATGCATCTGCGCCAACAAATCCCTCATCTTCTCCTCCTTCCACAAAAGTTTCGCTTTGGACGTCCAATTCACTTCTCCCTCAGGCAACAAACTTTTTAATTCCCGATCCAGCACCGACATCGTGACCATGCAGCCAGTTAATGCAATTTCGAATGTTGCGTGGAGGGATTCTAGCGGGGATGTTTTTGATGATTCTACTGGGGATAGGGAGTTTGATGTTGATAGGGGTGATGATGAAAGCACGAGACTTTGGATTCGTGTTAGTGACGCGCTCATGATGGTACATTCGGTACATATACTAGAGATTAGCATCTCGGACTCGGTGTAGATGGTTCGGAGACGGTTGAGAAAACGGGCCGTTTGGAGACAGGCGGCGGTTATGCCGACAATGCTGGCGGTTAGGGAGAGGGGGTCGGCCATGATCGCTCTAGGGTTGGAAATGGAGCATGAACTGAGAGTTGAGAGGAAAGAGAGGGGCTCCAACCTGTGCCAGGTGGGGTAGTTAATTACATCACGTGACCATGGCGGCCATGGCATCACACTTAGCGTGAAGTGTAATAAGTTATTTGGCGGCCGATATTTAGCTGCTGATATTTGACAGTTAATATTTAGCAGTTAATATTTAGTAAATATGGGACCGCCAACAGGAAGCAAAAGCTAGGAAGCACGGTACGATTCATTGGGCTAAGAGGAAATGCTTTCGCGAAATGATAGATGAAGCCACTCAGGGAGAGGGGATCTGGAGACTTGCAAAATAGGGAAGAACAAGTCAAGGACCAGTGACCCTCCCTATGATGCCTGACCTCAGGACGACCTCTGAAACAGCTCGTACGATCCCAGAGAAAATCAGGGTACTCAAGAATCGCTTCTACCCAGTAGTCACCGCAGATTTAGACGATATCCAGGATAGGACCTTCCAGGACTATACCTTTACTAACCTCCTATCACTGCCCTCAACAGTAGAGGCTGATGAGATCTCATAACTACTCCGTACGAGAAAGACAAACAAGGCTCCAGGAAGCGACTCCATCTCAAACGACTTTCTAAAAGCTATGGGAGAGCCACTAGCAGAGGCTGTCGCCAATCTCACAACACTCTGCTGGAAGGCAGGGCACTACCTAGCACGATTTAAGCACGTAAAGACAATTGTCATCCGAAAGCTAGGGAATAAGCCGTACGAGGATCCAGGAGCTTGGAGGCCTATCGCATTACTTAATACTATCGGGAAACTCATCGAAGCAGTTACAGCCAAGAGACTTATGGAAGCTGCTGAGGAGCATAACTTGCTCCCTAACAGTCAAATGAGAGCTCGTAGAGGACGTTCTACAGAGACAGCACTGGAGCTACTCGTGGAACAGGTACATACAGTATGGAAATCCCCAAAACATGTAGCGACGATGCTCTCCCTTGACCTATCAGGAGCGTTTGATACAGTCAACCCGACAAGACTCCTCAACATTCTACGGAAGAAGAGGATGCCAGGGTGGATTATACGGTGGACTCAAGCCTTTCTAAATGACCGTACGACAACTCTTATAATCCAAGAAAAAGAATCATCGCCTTTTAGACTACAAGCCGGAGTCCCTCAAGGATCCACACTGTCACCAATCCTATTCCTTTTCTATGCCTCAGAACTCCTAGAGATCTGTAATAGCCCAGAGACAAGGACCTCAGCTATTGGATTTGCAGACGATACGAATATCCTAACGTCCGGAATATCAACCGAGGCCAACTGTAGGACCCTGGAAAGAATCCACGAGAAGTGTCTAGATTGGGCAAAGAGGCATGGAATGACATTTGCTCCACAGAAATACGAACTCATCCACTTTACTCGAAGCCGTACGAAGTTCAACCTTCAAGCGGGCACTCGGTTTGGCAACAGCTTCAAAGAACCGACAGGGAAAGTGAGAGTACTTGGGGTATGGCTCGACACTAAGCTCAAGTGGCAAGCCCATATGCAACGAACAACTCAGAAGGCAGTAATCTAGAGCGGAGCATTAATAAGACTGACAGCTTCCACATGGGGTACTTCATTTGTACGGTCTAGGCAAATCTATTCGTCAGTGATCAGACCACAGCTGGCATACGGAGCTATCATATGGTATACCCCGTCGGATAAATACAAAGCCAAAGGAGTAACAGCTAAACTTCAAGGGGATCCAGAACAAATGCCTCCGAACGATCGCAGGGGCATACAGAGCAACACCAATCTCATCGCTAGAGGTAGAGACATATATCCCACCGATAGATCTCTACCTCGACGGCAGGGTAGCAGCGTTCCAAAGGAGAATCCAAGATACCCCGATTCAGACTATCATACAGGGAGCTTGCGAGACAATCAGAGAAAGGCTCAGACTCCGTACAAAACAAGGCGGACGTACCAAAGGACAGAAAAGAGCAGAATGGGTCGACTCGAGAACTAGAGACCTCGAACAGAGAGGGGATCCAAAAATGGAGGTTCACCAAGCGTGGTATAGACGGTGGACGATGAACACTCCTCCCCTCACGGTTTGGGATCAAGTCAAGAAGCCACCAGACCTAGAAGTACTCAAACTCCATAGGCAACTCAAAAAGGCAGAGAGTGCAGTCCTTGTACAGATGAGAACAGGCCGTATAGGCTTTGCACAGTTACTAAATACTGCAAAAGTCCCGGACATGCCTTGACAGTGTCGTAAAGCTGATCCGGGCAATCTTGAGTTGCGTGGCGGAATCCGGGGTTACCTTTGAAATCACATACAACGCACTACCGACTCCAGAGATCTAGAGTTCTTGTCAGGTCTTTCATAGCTCTTTGCTCCTCTAGACGCAGTTCCTTTAGATCAAAACGCTATGAAATTGACGAGCCTTGTCGATTTTCGCTTCAATTCGCTAGTTGTGCCGTTGCTATGAGGGCTATGACGCTCTTGACCATGAAGGTAGAGACCTGTCCAGCGGCACAGTGCTTAGCATTATATTTGGTTCGTCCCAGTCTATAGTAGAGTCGCTCTCACTATCGGAGAACGGTATCTTAGCTATACCATCTCTCCATTCCTCTGCTTAGGCTATAATATCTTTTGGAAGAGCTGGCCGCTTTGCTGGACGTCCTACTTGTTCTTATGCCCGTTTTGATGGCATGGCATTTGAAGTTAGGCCAGCTGGACACGACTGATACTCTGGGCATATGACTTCCAAGGTAGAGTTCTACACTTAACCAGTCTCATATTATGATCTTCATCCTCATTCCAAGACACAGGCTCGGGCTTTGCCGTTTGAGCGCTAAAGTATCGGCACTCATCTATAGAGTCATTGTCTCTCTCATTGACTGATTGCAAGTGTTGTTTTGGACCGCAACCAGCAACAGGTCGAATTGTGCTTCCATCCTTAACTACTATCCAATATCGTCGAGTAGCGCCACAAGTCCATATCTATAGATAAACATCTTGATAATAGTCGTCAATCTTTTATTACGATGATTATCTTCCATCTAAGTATTCCTGCGAGATATGCCGAGAGAGTACACCGTAATCAACTATACGGAAGTCGTACTTCTTACAGTTAAAGCCATTATAAACAGGGGGCATAGGATGGATAAGTGATCCATCTCTTCGAACTGATATAAGAGCCGGATCCCCAAATTCGTATGAAAACCCGTGAAGATAACGGGTGAGACTATTACGAAGGGATGCTGAGACCTGGCGTTTATCGCGGAGATGAGAGATAACTTTGCAGGCAGTTATAGATAGGATATACCAATATGGCTGGTAGATCTGAAGCCGCTCTTTGTTGTCAATATACAATCCCAGCTCTGATAATTGGAACGGGTTGAATAGAGGCATAATAAATAAGGTCACTTAATAAAGTTTTTATCGAGCTTTTCTAGCATAGCCGATTTCTTTGATTCTGAATAAATATTGAAAACCTGCGATATAACATGTCAAGGTTTTGACGCGCTCCTCGCGTAGGCACGGACTACAATGGAGGTTGTGAATTATCCCACAGGGTTTAGTATAACACTTATAGGAGCACAGACCAGTTTCGCAGGGCTATATCATATCACGATTAACCTTTCTTCCCTGAGAATGTGAGTAACGACGCGACTGGAGTTAGAAGGGATTCCAAGGCGGTGGAGAAAAAGGCTGTGCATCAAAAATATTAGTATAAGTTAAGTCATGTGATAATTGCAGGATTAAATCCATTCGGACTATCCTCGAGCGAAGACCATTTCGGGCATGGTGTGCTAGATTCTGCGCCATCAGTACTACAGCTCTCCGTAGTAGAAAAACTAGGCCGATCTGAGGCACAGGCCACCCATATCAACCATAAATTCACATTTTGGATATACAATCATGGGATAAACTATATATAATCTACATCATAATACTCGCCTCGGATTGGGGATTCGGAATATGTTTATTATATATTTGTCCGACACACGGTACACGAATAAAAATCTACCATTTGCATAAGGTGGTCCGTCATGGAGAATGAAAGGCTTCTGGGTTGATCTTTCCTGGGCTTGCCAGCGATAGAGATCATCGGAACATTTCTGCAGGTATCATGATTTAGTTGGACGAATTGACATCTTTCCAGCTCCATATGAAGCTTGGAGGGGTTGAAGTTGTGAAAAGATCCACTGCACGATGGCACCCGGCCCCGCTTAGTCATGGCACACCAAGAGAAACCTCACCAAATTACAGTGAGAAGTACAAAACGACAATTTAGAACTTTCTCATTCATCATACATAAATTACCTAAAAATTTCTATATATGTTCTTCTGAGAAGATTAGTAACTGATAACTTTCAGATATCAAATATCTCAGCTTTTATAATTTTCTCGATATAAAAATACCCTTCAAAGTTTTGGTGTGCCACGACTAAGCGGGGCTGGTTGGATGGATGAAATTATTAGGTGCCTGAAATCTAAGACAGCAGTGATTCACTGCCGCTTGCGCTCTATCGTTCTGCCCCCTCATTTTATGCACCGTTGGCTGCAATCCACATATGCAAGCTTGCTTTCCGATCCAATGATTCGCAGCCAGTCTACTTACCTAAATTGGCAATTTTCCATTCATATTCGCAAGGAGAACGGCTCCTGGTACCAGGCTTACATCTCACATCTCGTAATTTGAGACCCCGCACCTACAAATTAGGTAGCTCACCAATGAAAAGCGTACTGCTGCTATTCATGACAATGCAGTGTCATTTATCCATAGTTCGGGTGGCCTTCTACAATACCGGATCATGTAGAGCAATTGTTGAGGATAAGAAGTAGAGAAGAAGTCTACCTGCGCATTCAGCGTACAGATGAGAACCATCTTTGTGAATATGTAAACTTACAATATCTCCAGCGTAGAAATAAGTGGCTGATTGCAACACTTTAGAAATGATTGTATTGTCCCAGACTCTACTGTATAGGACATTCACTTGGCAACAATACTTAGCTACAGCACACTGTCTCAAATCGGCCTGTTTTTTCTGCGCTGGAGGGACAATGGCGTGATAGGTTCATTTAGGGGGGGTTATTAGACCCCCGCATCTTATATGCATTTGCCTGTGGATAAATGAGGTCGCTGTACATCTCGGGCTCCAACGTTATCATCTAGTGGTACGGCAGTGGTACGGCAGTTGCAGTCCCTTGCAGATTGCGGGGCGAAGTTGCGGAAACATAAGAACATAAGGTATATATATGCTTCCTTCATGACCGAAGGCGAGTGCAAATTCTCTGAGATTTCACAATAATCTTAATCATGGGAAAAATCCTCCTCAAATCGTCTTTGTGTTTGCTGCTTCTTTTCGGCTGCGGACGTGTAGTTTCATCGCCCAATTCGCGAGATCAGCCAACGTTGGTAGAGAGCTATGACTATATCGTCGTTGGTGGTGGAACAAGCGGTCTCGTCGTCGCCAATAGATTGTCGGAAGATCCAGAAAGTAAGTGATGAGAGAGTTCAGGTGTGAAGGCCCACTGACAATGTTAATTCGTATAGAGACTGTTCTCGTGATTGAGCATGGTCTTGTAGACAATAGCTCCCTCACATTAGTGCCGAGACTTGGACTGGAATACTTCCCAAATAATGTAAAGAATTGGGGTTACACATCTGCTCCAGTTAGAAGTCTTACAAACGTATCCTTCGCCGTGCTTGTGGCCGACGTGGTTGGGGGTAGTTCCTTGCATAATGGCATGGTTGCCGACCGGGGTTCAAAGGCAGACTACGACGGCTGGGGTATTCTTGCAGGCAACGATACTTGGAGTTGGAGTGGTCTTTACCCATATTTTGTGAAAAGCACCAATTTTACCCCGCCATGTGGTGAGCTCACAAAAGAATTCAACATCAGAAATAACGCCTCTGCATACGGCGATGGGCCGATACAGTTAAGTTACCCGTCGCTCATCTTTCCCGATCTCCGCAACCAGACTCTTGCAGCAAATGCGTATGGTATCGCAACCTCTGGTTCCCCTGAGTCAGGCGATGCCATCGGGCTTTATTGGATGCCTCAAACACTCGACTATGCCAAAGGAACTCGCTCCCATGCACGTGTTGCTTACTATGATCCCGTGGTTCGGAGGCCTAATCTAAAGCTTCTTACCGGCCACCTAGTCGAAGAGATTCTTTTTAGCGAAGACCTTACCGCAACTGGAGTGCGAGTGAATTCTCTGAAACACAACAAGACGAGCAGGGTTTCTGCATCCAGGGAGGTTATCCTAGCAGCTGGCGCGATATCAACGCCTAAGTTATTGCAGCTTAGCGGTATTGGCCCTAAAAAGATACTGCAAGCTGCAGGAGTTAAGGTCAAGTTAGACAAACCAGCCGTTGGTGCAAACTTTCAAGATCACCTGTACGGATCTGGTGTCTGGAATGTCACAAACCTTGCTTTCCCAAATGATAATACGCTGACGACGAATACTACTTATAATGCTAGTGCGTGGGAGGAATATGTTATAAACCACACGGTGAATTGCCCTAGCCATTTCATTACGGATAATTTACTATGCCGGCGCTAACCTGTACTTCATATAGGGTCCTTACACTGTTGGAGGACCTCCTGCAGCAGCATTCCTACCGCTCTCGCATTATTCTTCAAAGAGCCAAGAGATAATTAAACAAGTCCAGTCCCAGAATCCCAGCGATCATCTGCCATCTGTATACGAGGACGAAGCACTTTTCAAGGGTTACTTGGCCCAACGAGATATAATTGTTGACCACTTCGGAAGAACCGATGCGGCTGC
Source organism: Rutstroemia sp. NJR-2017a BBW (assembly GCA_002946425.1). Classification (NCBI taxonomy): domain Eukaryota; kingdom Fungi; phylum Ascomycota; class Leotiomycetes; order Helotiales; family Rutstroemiaceae; genus Rutstroemia; species Rutstroemia sp. NJR-2017a BBW. The sequence goes on from NJPT01000012.1 coordinate 51,809, forward strand.
AATAGAAATATCTTGGGGTACAAAAGGGCCCGGTATGGTGTCTACTCTTTGGATATTACCGCGGACATGTCACTAATATTCATTACTCGATGCAGGTTTATGTATAGGTCAGAAGCCTTTGTCGAGAGGCACAGTAACGTTGAATTCCTCGAATCCTAGTGGTCAACCAATCGTCGAGTACAACACTTTTGCGAATGCTATAGATGCTACTCTTCTTGTTGAATGTATACGTTACGTTCGGGGCTTTTACAAACAACATCGACTTGCATGGTATGATCCGAAAGAAATTCTCCCTGGTGCCAATACAGAGTCTGATAATGAGATCTTGGCACCATTGATCGATAACGGACTAGTGTCGCCGACGACTTACCATCCTTCCGGAACCTGTGCGTTGGGATTGGAAAAAGAAGGCGGATGCGTTGGAGCAGATCTTTTGGTTTACGGAACGAAGAGGTTGTCAGTGGTGGATGCGTCCATCATGCCATTGATTCCTGCAACCCATTTGCAGTTGACAGTGTATGCTGTTGCAGAGAAAGCGTCCGACATCATTAAAGCTAGGTACTGATAACATAGAATTTACTTGTTATGTACATCCTAGTAAAAAAAATATGGCTTCTCGATTTAGTACGCGAATTGATATCTTCAGCAGCTTTATATGGTCTAGAAATTAGTCTTGCTCAATGCCTCTATACAAATGGTCCTCGGGGAATACTAATTTCGTGAGTTAGATATCTTAGGAGATGTTTCTATTTCACAGGGAAAATTGTGGAGTGCTGGAAATTGGTTGAGTGCTAGAACACAAATTAGGGACAGAAAAGGGAGCTTTATTCATTATTGCTAGTCTATCATCCCTTCCTTCCTTTCCCTCCTCCTCCGCCACCTTCTTATCCCCTTCCTCCCCTTCCTCTGCCGCGTTATTCGAAACTAAAATTGTCAGTAACCTGAATGTACTCAATGGAGCTTACTAGTAATCTGGATGAATTTTGCCAGTAACCTAGATGATATTCTCAGTTGCAAAATTGCATATTGTGACTTAAGGTTTTTGTACTGACCCTGTGGCAACGACAACAATGCTTCCTGCTCAATAGAAGTCAACAACCTGAATGGCGTCACAACGAATACCTTCTTGCGTCGTGAAGAGAAACGAAGCTTCACACAGACACAATGACGAGCCTTGTTGAATACATTCAGAATGGCAATAGGTTGACCACATTTCTTGTTACACTAGTACTATATGACTAGTTACTGTTTCAGTGTCCCATGTGAACGTAGCTCTGCCACGGATCTAGAATGTGGACCTCTTTGTAGACTACCTCCTCTGCCCAGTTTGCTGCTGCTAAACAAGCCGAGAGGTAAGCAATCCAAGGAGCATTGTGGTCTACCTCTAAGCCGGTAAAACGTTCAGCAAGCGGGAGTGGCAATTTTAAATTGTAGAATGTCGGTTGACCGTTCTCAGGGACTGGGAAGCGCGACCACAGACGGAGAACCATCTCCATTATCAAGTCAAAATCTTGCTCTCTTTCATCAATTCGATTGCAAAGGTATTGCAGCCATGGTTGGCCGCGTATCCATGGAATATTGAAACCAAGGTCTGCGTGGCGGTCCTCTAAAATATCCCTGAGGGTTGAGCAGGAATCGCAGAATTGCCATTTCGAGGCCAACGACGCTTGTGAAGCAAAGATAGAGTGGATGCTCCTTCCCAGGCAGAGTTCTGCACATGATGAATAGTTTTGCCATTTCAGAAGCCAGATAATCAAACGGAGGCTTTTGACATGCTCGATTAACGCGACCTTCTGGGCGATGTCAGCTGCTGCATATTCGATGTCGTCCAAGGCAACTAATTCGAATACCAATCGCCTATTTCTCTCCTGGACCAAGAGTCCGGGCTTGATTATCCGTAGCGGTGTTGAAACAGCCGATTGCGAAATATGCCGCACTTGATTGGGGGTGAATCCAACAAACTCGAGTTTACGAGCTGTGTATGGAATCGCCCTTCTGAAAGACTTCCGAGATACACTTGGGCGAAGTTGACTTGTTGATGACCGTGCATAATTTATAGACCACTGAAGTTGCTCTTGCATCGTATTTAACCGGGCGTCGATAGTATCAATAGATACTTTAGTAGCCCCTGCGCTACTCTCGTAGGATCGATGGATGCTCTCAACCATATCACATATAACTTCAAGAGAGTCAGATTGCTGCGATCGTAATTGGCGCACATCTTCCCCAACGGTATCGAGGCGATGGAAAGCTCCATCTCGGAAGGTGCTTTGATCGGTCTGCAAGGCATTGATGCTATTTTCAGTCTCCTCCGAATAGCGTATACCACGCAAATTGACATCTCTGTATATATATAATATCTGTTAGCTAATTTGAAGACTGTTCATCATTTACAACTCACATCCCAAGCAATCCCAGAGACAGATCAATCTGCGCTCTGTGGATACAAAGTCGCTCCCTAATTTTCGTGAAGTACGCCTTGTCCGCAGACATCTTAATCTTCGTTAAAAATCGCTTTGTACCTTTTGCTTTATCAAAGCCAAGGAGAGCCAATTTTTGATTCCACAGCTCTATGTCATGTTGGCATTCGGAAATACGTGCTTTTAGAATCGAGATTGCATCCGTTGACAGCAAGGTGCCATCGGTAGTGAATCTTTCGATTTGTCGAAGAATATTTTGCAGGTTCTCTAGTTCTTTACCAGTCTGTCTAAACTGAACGTCGATATCTTCATAGGTCTTGCAGAAAGTGTAGAGCATTGACGTCGCTTGAATAGTCAGCCCGGCGAGGCTGATGACACCAGCAATGCTTGCTGCTTCGCCAAGCCCTGTCGCCATCGCGAATACAAGTGCAAAGCGAGAAGTAAATGACTTGTAGTGACAGATTGAAAGAAAGAAGAAAGAAGGGCAGCTACAAACATTGAGTCAGGTGTAGGAGCAGGAAACTCTATGTGATAAGAAAATGTGAGCCTTCACAAGGCCATACATTGTGTTGGTTTTTTATGAAGCACCGGGTTATGTTGCCTCTGCACGTGCAGAGTACCGGCAGATTAGTAGAGAGTGGCATGCATATCTAGGGTTTTCTGGCTTTCAGAGGCTGCCTCAGATACAACCTACAGGTCCACAAACATCCGACCTCAAACAGCCTACCGAATCTTTGGTCAATCATCAGGCGCCACTCAAACTCAAAGTCCTCGGTGAATTGCCAATTCAAAGCCAGATGACTAAAAGCAATAAATCTAATATCCATTTGCAAGATATACAAAAGAGAGAGTCCTTACACCGATACTCTCGGAAACAGTACGTTTTAGAGACGAATCAGACGATATATTAGACTCTGAGGAAGGGCCTGTATCCAAACGCCACTGTTCTTGAGTATAGATACATGGAGGTATTAGAAAATGTATATAACCTATAATATATAGTCTAGAAGGTAATAATAATTCGCCAAGCTACTTGAAAGCACAACTATTCTCAAGGATGTCATCCAGCCGACCGCTCCCCAGAGGCAGGCCATGGATGAGATCATGGACGCCCTCGCAGTCGAGGATGAGGAGGAGGCTGAGCAGGCGCTGAAGCATGCCGTTCACCGACTTTACCTGGCCTTGATCTGCCACACGGTAGGCAGCGTGCCGTTTCAATCGCCCGTCTTGAGCCTCTACGCGATGTTGAGCCGGAAAGTGCGCGGGAAAGGCCGCGGATTGTGGGAGGAGCCGGGTAATTTCAACAGCCACTTATCCGCTCTGACCTGGACCTAATCCATATGGTTAAAAATATTCAACGTTGAATATTTTTAAAAAATGCCAAGCCCCATACAAATTGTTGAGGATTGAATATACGCAGCACACTCCGTAGTTTGCATCATGGGGTTGAATATTTTTAAAGAGAAGGGTTGAATATAATTAAAAGTACTAAAAGAAACCGAGAGAAATTGGTTTCAGATTAATCGCATTGCAGGCGACCCGATCCCCGTTGTTCGTTTGTTTATAACCCGTGATGGTAGATTGATACACTGGATTGAAATTGCAAGTATTGGAAGTTCGTGAGGTAGTTCCTCAGGCACCAAGGATTGATAACCTTAATACCAAGTTACACTAACCAAAAGAGCATATTTTGATACGTGACATACAGCCATCATGGTAATAATAACTAAGTCTACGAATTATTTATTGTAGCTGAGGACCCGTGTAATGTGGGAATACGGCTTATGCTGTTTACGCGAATGCTAGTAATTACCACCGAAACATGTAACTAGAATCAGCTACTAGATGTGACGATTCGGCCATCAAGCCCACACGAATCGCACCACCAGGGGGTGTCCTCACTACCCGACCACCCCTCAAAAATCATCAAAAACTCACCAAATCTCAATATCTCTAAATATTTCTTACAGTACATAGTAAAATGAAAAAGAGATATAATAAGAAGATAACATAAAGAAAAATAATGATTACTGTAACAAATCATACTCTACATACAGTATATTACAGAAACTTTGACGCACGTGTAAATTCAAAAAATGAAATTCTCCCAGAGCTTTGAGCCAGAACGACAAATCCACAATGAATAGCGATAACTGTTGTACGATAATCAATAGGTAGCCAAAGAATATTTACACCATCTTCTGTGACCCAGTCATTTGATACAGCTAGATTATGTGGTAGCATCTGATTATCTGATTCAGACACCACCTGCTTGCCGTCAGGCGAGAAGATGGCTGATCTGATCTCGCTCGTATGACCCTCGAGTGTTGGCAAAACCTGCTTTCCTGTTGCTGCATCCCAGAGCCGTACTGTCTGATCGCTAGATCCAGATACCACCTGCTTACCGTCAGGCGAGAAGGCGACTGAGTAGATCCCGCCTGTATGGCCTTTGAGCGGTGGTAGAACCTGCTTTCCTGTTGTTGTATCCCAGAGCCGTACTGTTTGATCGCTAGATCCAGATACCACCTGCTTACCGTCAGGCGAGAAGGCGACTGAGTTGACCCCGTCTGTATGGCCCTTGAGTGGTGGTAGAACCTGCTTTCCTGTTGCTGTATCCCAGAGCCGTACTGTCTTATCGTAAGATCCAGATACCACCTGCTTGCTGGTAGGCGAGAAGGCGACTGAGTAGATCCCGCTTGTATGGCCCTTGAGCGGTGGTAGAACCTGCTTTCCTGTTGCTGTATCCCAGAGCCGTACTGTCTCATCGTAAGATCCAGATACCACCTGCTTGCCGTCAGGCGAGAAAGCGACTGAGTAGACTACGCCTGTATGGCCCTTGAGTGGTGGTAGAACCTGCTTTCCTGTTGCTGTATTCCAGAGCCGTACTGTCTTATCGCGAGATCCAGATACCACCTGCTTGCCGTCAGACGAGAAGGCGACTGAGTAGACTACGCCTGTATGGCCCTTGAGTGGTGGTAGAACCTGCTTTCCTGTTGCTGTATCCCAGAGCCGTACTGTCTCATCATAAGATCCAGATACCACCTGCTTGCCGTCAGGCGAGAAAGCGACTGAGTTGACTCTGTCTGTATGGCCCTTGAGTAGTGGTAGAACCTGCTTTCCTGTTGCTGCATCCCAGAGCCGTACTGTCTCATCATAAGATCCAGATACCACCTGCTTACCGTCAGGCGAGAAGGCGACTGAGTTGACCCTGTCCGTATGGCCCTCGAGGGTCTGTAGCATCGCGTTCCAATATGGTTCTACTATGGGCTTTCTCTGGATCCAAGACGGAATACACTTCTCAAATGTTGTTCGGACAATACTCTTCTCTGGTGCGAAGACAAGGGCCGAACAATATGATTGAAGGGCCGTCTGCTCAATAACTAATCGGCTGTATAGGGCAAACCTCTTTGCATCGTGTATAAATGCATATAGATTGGGACTTTTATTGGCCTTACTTTATTAGCTAGGGTCTTCTAACTATATTTTAAAATATTGCTTAAATAACACAGAAACTTACCTGTACCCAGTCCTCGAGCTTCCTGATCATTACTATACCATTTGACAAGCTTCTCATTAGACTAAGCGCTTCGAGCCAGTAAAGGAAGCTTTGACGTAAAAACTTATGAACTGAGCCGCTGTCCTTATAGTTATTATGAATAATCCCTTCAGGATCATATTCGAGCAGATGGTCAACCCAATAGAGACAGGAGTAGCGTACTGTGGCTAGTGGATCTGGAACAGGCGGCTTGACTTGGTCAATAGAGATTCCGGGAGCGCGTAGACTGTAGACGTCACGTCGAAGCGTACAAGACAGAGCTTGTAACGATCGCGAGAAGATGCTACTATGCACATTTTCTATTGTAGAATCTTTAGATGCCTTTCCAATTAAAAAGTCCTTGGCGGACTGATGGACAAAGGAGACAGTGCGTTCCCGAAGCGTTAGAAAGGAGCCACATAGACTTATGATCTCCGATAGAGCTTCATAGTCGCCAGCTACTCCATCGGGCATATCCACAAAAGCTACCAGCTCGTCCAGCGTGACGGGTCGGTACACAGCCGAAACGACAGCTAGTATATTTTTACAGAGCTCAGCATATTCTGAATCCATGATTTGGTCTAACATCCGCTGGTAGAAGGCATCGAGTCCAGGCGGAAACGCTGTCAACTTCTGTAACGCCTTCCATCCCGGAATACTGGACAGCTCTTCGCAGACCAAAGCTACCCAAAGAAAAGTACCGTTTGCGTTTAGCGTTAAATGCTGCTGGATAGCTTCCAGTGTATCTTTGCTGTATTCGTTTCGCGTCGCTAGCCGATTCACCTTGAGCTGGATAAATGTCGCAACAGCAATGGAGACGGATTTTTCATTAAGCTCGAGACAAAGCCTTAGCTTCTGCGTTGTAGTGTCAAGAGTCTTCTCGATATTTCGCCAGTTGCGACTAGAGACAATCCACTTAATACGAGGAGATATTGATGAAGTCTGCACAATGAAGTCCAACAATTTTGGCAATTCTGCTACGCATTCGTCGAGCGCATCGACGATTAAGTATACATAATCTAAGCTCGGGTCTTGCAAAATATTAATGAAGATCTCGGATAGTGCAACCCAAGCATTTGTATCCTCAAAGAGCGTTTTACCAGCCTGGTCGTACTTTATCCGTATATGCGAGATGAGAGACGGCTGTTGGTCAACAAGCAAATAGATCAAACCCCGTAACACAGCTGTGGCGTAGTTAATCCGGGAGTCCGTGGCCTGGCAGAAGAAGTACGATAGAAGAGCTGACTTGGCCTTGGACATCTCTAGCTCGTTGATAACTCCGCAGAGTAGCATCGTCTTGCCCTTACCGGGATCGCCCTTGATCCAAAGCAGCCGGCTTTGCTGATCGTTGCGCCATTGTCGGAAGTCTGGATTTTCTAGGATCCAGTTGTATAAGTCCTCTAGTAAACCACCCTTGGTGTTCTCAATACGCTTCTTGTCATCGCGCGGATCAGAAAGGCGTAAGTCTTGGATACATTTCTGCATCTTGTGGAACTCATCTAGGAGTCGATCGTGCGCTTTTCCCCAGCCTTCACCATAGATAGGGAGTATATATACATCGAAAATTCCTAGTAAGGAGTACGCTTTATCTTCTTCCAGCTTGGTCTGGCGGTGTTGCATCCACTGCAATCGCTCCTCGACGCTAAACTGAGACAACGGATGTCCTTGAAGCGCTATGTGAGGAATATTGGTTAATTCGTAAATTTGTTTCCTTAAAGAATTCTTGTCACCAAGTCGCTTGCCTTCTTGGGAGAAGAATTCGACCGAAGCTGGAGCAAGGAGCTCTTGGAGTGTCCAGCCCCGAGTGAACCATTTGCTTTTCCAGAAATCCGATTCCCACGGCCGCAGGTTGTACTTGTGATCACCGCCGACAGAAGGACTAGAGACATCCGACAAATAAACATAACATCGAGTAGCGTTGCGGTACCAGCGAAACATAGAGTTGATAGATCGTGAGAGTTCAGCATTATTGCTCTTATTGATACAGCAAGTGTCAATCCAAAAGTAGAGCAGACCATCTTGTCTAGCCTGTTCTCCACAAAATCGGAATTTCTTATAGCCAGGCTTGACCTTGCCAGTACCATTTACTATGTCTTCAAAGATAACTTCCTCGTTGTCCGGTCCCCATGTATGCGACAGTATGGCGTAAGGAGGGATTTGATCATTGCCAATAAAGTCTTTGGTGAAGATGAATCTGCCATTCTCGCTGTGTAGAAGACGCATAACTAGGCGCTGAGCTAGACACTAGGAAGTGGTTGAAGTCGTGTGGGGTTCAGAGACAGGGTGGAGCGGGGTATCAATGAGAGGCGGGTGCCTAGCGATTGAGGTTAACAATACAAAGCAAGGCGAGGACGTATAATCTGTTATATCATAAGATTGCCGTCTTCTTCTGAAGATTGTGAGAAGCTTGTTTGATAACTCGGCTGGCCTGACGTTCTGGCTGCACAACCCAGACTTGGTCACAATGAGGCTGAATGCAACCTTAGAGCTCTTAGTAAGGTTAGCTCTTAGCTGTATGCAAGGCATTCATTTAACCGAATATTAGCCGCGTGTGGCAAACAAGCTTTGAGCGGTCCCGTGATTCGTAGCAGCCGACGGCATCGCCAACGACAGATTTTATCATAGACATTCTAGAAATATACCTGTACATTAATTACCAATGTCCATATATAGAATAAAGCTGCAAAACAGTTATAGATCGTTCTGAGGAAAAGCGACAAAACCTCAATGATCTTCGGGGGAAGATCGGAATCGTGATTACTAAGCATTGTCTGAATCGTCAGACAATCAACCAGGACACCTGCAATCTTAGAATTAGTAAATAATCCGCTTGAAAGTATGCCAGTAATTAAAGCAACTTGCGACTTTGCAAGATGTGGCGCCATTTCTAAGTGCTAACCACTGTCGAGTAGTAGAATTATCCTCAAATTACGATATACCAAAAGCAGCAACTACAACCTGAGGCTACAACAATGACCAAATACTAGACTAATCGTATTGAGTCTAGTGCTGACAAGTTGTGGCTTATATTAAACTTGAAGACAGTATGAAAAGAGGACACCGCAATCGAAGTTTACTGTAGCCCATATATTAATCTACATTCAGGAAGGAAGTTCTACAAACTCTTCTTTTACTCCATTTTATTATTACATTATTTTGATTATCTCATTAACGTTCCCTTGAATTGGTAAATTCTCGACAGACGAGGATTAGATCAAAATATATAATTATTATGATACTTTTTTTAAAAATCGGAAACTAATATTTCAATTCTTTCTGTTGGATGACTTGTCAGCTTTCCATTGTATATAAATATATCTCTTACAGACTGTTGTATAAATTCCTAATTCATTCATGTTATCGGAATAAGTATGGACAGAGTATTACAAACATCAAATCCATATTGTAAAATTGTTAAAAAGAGTAAGTAACAAAATTATAAAACGAATGAATAGTTGTAATTAACGATATATCTAGACCGCAAAGCTAAATCAAAACCATATCGAAGTCGTCACAAGGTCACTTGTGAGGCTTGTAGAAAGTATGGTACTTTGATTGAATGCGATACATGTACTAGTTGCTGGCATAGTGAATGCGTAAACATTGGTCCAGTTCCAGACCCCAATTCGCCTCCAAAACATTGGAGCTGTCCCAAATGTCTAGGGCGAAAGTCTTGTGTAGTGCAACGAGAATCTATGTCGTTGATGACACTAGACAAAAAGCCTGATCAGATACAACAATGTTGTCTGATGTTACAAAAGACATATAAGCAAAGTGTTGAGCAATCATTGTCAACTATTCAAGTTCTTCAAGAGGCACTAAGTGCTAATACTTTAGAACTCGAAAACCTGAGGTTGAAAGCAATTCGCAAGTCCATAGAGCTTGAAAACGTTAGAAAACAAAGAGAATAGCTCACTATAGAGCTTAATCAAATAAAAGCGGAGGACTCTGAGTCAACAAATAGGACACGTAGTATCATGAAAATTATAGAACGCTTTTTTGGTCGTCGTCGCTATACTTGAGGGTTTAAGATATTTGAGAAATACATTTATATCGAGAGGTGGTCAACGAACAGGAGGAAGAGAAGGTAAGTTAGAAAGAGAAGTATAGTATCATAATGCAAGAGCATCTTGATATAGGACGGTCACACAGAGTTAGGAAGAACTAGGCTAGCTAGTATACTGGTATACAGAAACAATATTGTACAAGAGTAGACACAAACAAGATTGATCCGTCTTGGGAATCAGGTGATAAGTAATGTTATATGTTCTCTGTACCAAGTTAGTGCTCACATAGTCAGAAAAGAAGCATCGGTTAGCATAGTACTTGGATTTTAGTTTACTGTGAATCTTCACCATTTATTAGTATATTAGAATGTCTTACATTTCATTATTTTACAAGTATAACGTGCGACCCCATATAGATGGCCACCCCATGATGTTGGCCACTTTTCAAATATATTAACCATCAATCTTAATAACTTAATTAATCAACAACCAACTATGGCAGAGCTTAATAAAGAGATACAGATTAATCTTGCACATCAAGCGCTCGAATCCCGCCCAAATTTAAGTGTGTGGAAGGCTGCGCTCATGTACGATATCCTCCGGAGCACATTAGCCGCGAGATTGGAAGGACGACGGTCGCATGCCGAAACAACGCTACAAAAGCGTTGGTTGGATCTAATAGAGGAAGGAATAATAGTTCAATATGTTCTTGATCTAGATGCTAGAGGATATCTACCTTGCCTTAGTGCTGTGGCAGATATGGCTAATCACCTTCTTGATCTGAAGGGCGAACGGCATGTAGGCAAGCACTGGGTGCAACGATTCGTAAAGCGACGGCCAGAGTTTAAAACATGATTTACTCGAGTCTATAACTTCGAAAGAGCTCTTTGCGAAGATTCTACTCTTATTTCGAACTGGTTTGCGTTGTTTAAGAATACACAGGATAAATATAGGATTCTGGATGCCGATATATAGAACTTCGACGAAACAGGCTTTACGATGGGAGTAATCCACCCGCATATGGTTGTTACAAAGGCAGAACGATTAGGAAGGGCTAAGAGTATTCAACTTGGGAATCGCGATTGGGCGACAGCGAGTATGGCGATCAGTGCAGCAAGGGAGGTAATACCTCCTTATGTACTGGTAAAGGGTGTAATTGTCTATGCGGGTTGGACGACAACAACAGGATAGTCGGAAGGATGGCAGATTAAACCTACAGAGAATAGATGGACGAACGATGAGACGGGTCTAGATTGGATTAAACACTTCGAAAAGCATACAGTTAAGCGGACGAAATGTACATGGAGGTTGTTGATTCTTGATGGGCATAGCAGCCATACTACAGTCGCTTTCAAGAAATACTGTGCAGAGCATCGAATTAAAGTGCTCTGTTTGCCTCCGTATTCTTCTCATTTAACTTAGCCTGCAAATATGGGCTTATTTCAGCCTTTAAAGAAGGCATATGGGCTGCAGGTCGACAAGTTTATTAAGTCCAATCAAACGTATATTGCGAAGGAGGACTTCTTCGTTGGATTTAAGAGAGCTTTCCCGATAGCCATTACATCTAAGAATGCAAAAGCAGGATTCAGAGGCACAGGATTAGTTCCATTTAATCCACAAGAAGTCATCTCAAAGCTGGATATTCGATTGGAGACGAATTCTCCTACTATCGCATCCTCCCCTCCTTGGAGCTCTCAAACGCCTCATAATCCTAACGAAGTTCTTGCTCAAACAACTCTTGTACGAGATCGAATTAATCACCATCAAAGTAGTTCTCCTATACCTCTTTTTCGGTCAATTGAAGCTCTAGCTAATGATACTGAGACGCTGGCCAACCAGGTAGCCCTTTTGATTGCCGACAACCATCAATTACACACAGCGAATAGAGAGCTTAGCAGACATCGTAGAGCTCCCAGAATCGAATTAAAACGAAACGAAGCGATTACTACAAAGGAAGCTGAGCGAATACTAGCTAAGAAGGAGGTTGTTGCTCAAAATAAGGGTAAAGGATCTTCTGGGGAGGGTAATCCGGAGGGGGACAGTTCCACTCAACGACGCTGTAGTTTGTGCCAAGAGACTGGGCATAATAAAAGAACTTGCTCACAGCGTTTAATAGACCCAGCTTTAGTTACTTCTATATAGATCTCCTTAACTTTAATCGTTGTTGTAGTTTAAATCTCAATTGAAGCCATAATATATATGAAAAGTGGCCAACATCATGGGGTGGCCATCTATATGGGGTCGCACATTATATCGATCAGATTGACCAAATTGATCAAAATGACCAAATTAACCAAATGACTAAACTGAATATACCAACTAAATTGTTTGTGTTGTAAGGTCACGATTGAGCTCAAGAATATGGGCATAACAACTTGATTGTCAACTATACTGTATTGCTTAACTTTAACTTAGTTGTAGGTTAACCACTTGAGGAAGTGGTTGATATACAATTTCACTGGCTTACGCTAAACCCTAATAGCTATAGCTCCATTGGCTCAGTGTTCCTTACTTACAACGGTTTGTTTATCTAACTTTTTAGAAATTTAATAAATTATGTTTTATTAATGATAACTATATAATTAGTTTATCTACTGTAGTAAGTTTTCCTTTCGCTTTAATTATATCTTCAAATATACATATTAAATTTTTTATCTCCGGGTGAAAGTCCTTTGGATTCATCTCGTCCCACAACCTCTGAATCTCTCGCTTTAGCTCTTCAATTGAAATAGTCACAAAGGGCAGTGGATTAATTTCATATTCCATCAGCGCTAGATATTCTCAACTTGGTTCAAACTAGGGGAGCTTGGTGGCCAATTAAGAGTCCTAATGCCCTGTTCAAATCCCGCTACCCGGACATACCTACTATGCACCTTCGCCCTGTCCTCTATGAAGATATACTCAGTTCTAACCTTCTGAAATCGTGGGAATATAATCGGCTCAAGCACCTGTTCCTTATATACTGTTGAATTGATACCCTGGTAACCAGACACTTTTTTTCAAGGAAGACTAGAGGTGATTTAACGTTCTAACCGATTATACCCCAATTCATGACTCATTAAACCCCAATTCCGCAAGCTGATTGGGATTCCCTCAATTGGATTTGCCAGGATGAAACAATTGTTGAATTTTTTTTTCATTATTATCTCGTTCGGGAGCGCGACCAGGAAGATCAAACACAATTTAATAATGATATGCACTTCGAGTAGCGGAAGTGTAGGCCCAGGTTAAGGATGGTGCAGCGAAAGTATAAACCTATCTAGGTTAGAGTAATAATAGTGCCTATGTGTCTCGGATTGGATGGACTTGTAAGAATCGAAACAATGATAGCAGAAAAAGCTTTCACATGCTCAAGTTACCTTGCTCTGAGTCAACATGCAGTAGCACCAAAAGGAGAATATGCCTAAATCAATGGCTAATAATATATCTTATCTGTTTTATCTGTTACTCTCTACAGCCCCTCTGTTGCAAATCTCAAGGTATTACTATTTTAAGCCTTTAATAATAATCGCTATTTTCTTAGTTATTAATTTGTGAGATATATATATATAATGCTCTCGTTGTATATCTTAACGTCCTATAGCTCGTCTCGAAGCGAATCTTATGAACTATGGCAAATATGGGTAACCTTGAGAATTCCTACAGTGGGGGTAGAAGGGGGCAGTAGTCCTTGTGATGCAGTGTTGCTGTTTTCTTGGTCTTGTGAATTGAGATCTTGGGTGGAGTCCACCACGGCGCTGCTATAGTGTGGGGTATCTTTTCAAAGATGCCCACGTATATGCACGCGGCAGAATTATTCTATCACTCTCCCACCTCTAGGGTGGCACTTCATTGTAGGTTTACCGATCATACATCCGGCAATATCGCCGTCCTCGCACATAATATTTTCATATTTGTTCCTAGGATTAGAATGCATAATGATCGTTTCATATTCAATGCGGGCGCAAACACACAATGAAACGTTCCATACGTGATCAGGCACAAACTAAGTTAGTCATACGAATAATCCACTAATTTTGACGCGGCATTATATAACTGTGCACTCATGGCATCAATGATCGTTAAATGAGAATTCTATGGACTATTACCTGTCTTTCCGACCAGCTTCCAGGTATTGCAGTACTCTACATAATTATTGGGACGACTGTAATAAGGAATAGCAAAACGGTGTTGAACAACGTGAAGGTTTGTTACTAATCTACAATTAAAAAACCACTGAAACTAATATTTCAACAGAGTAATTCACTATGCCAGCAGACGTTCAGCTAGAATTTGATTTCGAAAACGTGCCAGAACCAACATCGATAGTCACTCCTCTAAACGTCTTTAATTCGATTTTGATATACGATTGCGGAATTGTATTCGACACTGAGTCTCTGCAAGGGATTTCAGAACATCTTCCATGGATTCCTAGCAATACGAAAGTGCTAGCTTCCGAGGCCTATCGTCAGGCTCAAGTTCATAGTGATCACAGTGAAACTAATGAACAACGATATGCCGCAAAGGTTTGCAGATTAAAACTGGAGATAGATTGTATGGAATGGTTGCAGTCTGATTGGTATGGAGCTTCTGAAGTGGTGAAATTCATAAGCACAGAAATGCCAAAACTCCATGTTCCTGTCTCCCCGTATCAGGAGTTGAAGGTGCTTGCAGACACACATGTGTTACCGTTTTTGTTGTATTTGGTTACGCAGTGGGCACCATCAGCACTTACTCAATGATTCGGCGAGTTTATGTTACTGAAAACATCGTTGATTGAAGAGATACAAATAGTGGCGGATGATTCCTTGGTCCTTGAAACTAAATCTCTTCATTCAAATACTATAGTACAATCGCAACGGTAATCAAATATATAAGTAATTCAGTACGCGTTACCCGGGGCTTCCCGATAACTTGGAATACATCTTTCTTGGGAAATCTTTGAATCCATTGCATCTGCTGAAATGGTTTCACTATGCTATGATTGTGGTGTTTCTGATCTCATATTGGGATGAGAAAGGAAAAAATTGCTGTTGCAGGATAGATTGCTATCCTGCTTACTGTATTCGCGGTTTCATCACTCACTATGTTTCTTTAACGTGGCCTTTTTGGCACTCACGTCGTTTCAAGCGAGATGATCTAGCGTATCCCAAAGTAGAAGCCTGGCTTCGGAATCATATCCAAGCTTACGATATGAAGCTATTTCTGAGCCAAGACGATTAAGAACATCGAAGCAATAATTCACGCGATTTTGGGACACACAGATCACGTTTTATGAATGCTAGCATTTTAGAGTTCCTTCTACTGAATCCACCCAGCAATTCATTCAGAGAAAAGGTGCCTTTGGAAAAGATTCTCACTATCGGGCGTTGTGGTCTGTTCCCAAACTTTGGACTAGAAACACTTTCCAATTATGCAAGTATTTATCAAATTTGTCACCATAGGTATTATTGAATGGAGTAGCCAGGATTTTGTGGAACGTCGGTTGATCCGAACAGAGATTATTGGGTTCGTCGAATGACCCATAGATCTAGCACTTCCATACAAGGAACCGTTTCTCCTCCATGGACGTCCAGGATTTGAAAAGACCAGTCTTATCTATGCCATAGCTAATGTCAACAATCTATGTACCATCTAGCTCTTCTTATCGAGGATGTTCAGCCAAGTAAATCTCTCTGATTAGAGTGATTCAACCAACGATTGCCCTAGAATTACAAAGTTTCCGGTTAAAATGCTCATTGACCTTCTTGATAGTGCTAGCGGTACCCTCCCCTCCCCGGAACAAAGGTTATTTGGGGGAACTTGGTTTTAGCACAACCAGGGTGTTCGCCAAGTATAAGGGGAGGGTAATGTGATTTGTGGCTTTCCTGAATACCAATCATAAAAATGAGATTAAGGATGTAATTCCAGTATGTTAAGGATAAAGACAATATTTCTCAACATGCTGAAACGTTTGGGACGGATGTACCTCTACAAACCCCACATATGGCATTGGCAGGGCATCGCGCGAAAGGAAAGCAGGGGAAAGGTGGGGAAAAGATGAGAAAAGGTAGAGTAAAGGGGCGGAGGAGATGAAGGGGAGGAGGAAGACGAGGGTAAAGAAAAAGGGAAGAAGTGGACGAGAAAAGACTATAGAATGCTCCAGGAGCATCGAACCAAGTGCAACTTTCTTTGGATCGCTAATACGGATTGTTGGTTCGGAGGAACTTCTGGATGGAGGGGATAGGATTGCACGACTCGTCAACGAATCGGAACCTCGACTTTTGTTATCTTCACTGCTAAATCCAGATCGAGATCTTCGAAATTTTATCCGCTCCTTTTTTTCTAATATCTTGGAAAACAACCAGCCTGTGATAGAGATTGCTGCTAGAAAAAGCAGCGCATTGTGGAGCAATTGGCCCCAAGTGAGAGAAATTGTAGCACAGAGCGATTATATTTCGAGTACGATGCTAGAGAAGGAATACAGAGCAGAGGGGAAGTGGAACAATAGGGAAGGTTCGAACGCATCCAACGAAACGAGCAGTTGGGACACAGATGATGAAGAGAAAGCATGGGTAGAATGGAGAGCCCATTGGAGTACTAGTGTTCAGTGGCTCCAACGCCTCTGCTTCAGTTGCGTTGGCATGAGATGAGGGTCATTTTTACAACACGTTTTTCTCTTTTGGCGCTGTTGCCGTCGCCATATCTTCTTAGATCACGGCCTAGATTACTTCTTCTAACTTCTTCACCTTTCAGGAGGATACAGAGTACGAAGATGCTCTATGGTGTACCCTGGTCAGTCTGCCAGGATCTCGTTTGCCTCACCTGAGGCTCTGCCCCGACTTGCTGTCGATAATATACAGCAGCCAAGAAAAGCAAAAAACACGTATTATGCAAACACCTTTTATGAGTCATTTGTGCCTACACCTGGCTTTCCACCATTCCACGAAATTAGCCTCGCCTGTCCACTTATTCTGCGTGGACAGCTCAGGGTTATGGGTTTTTGTTTGAATGAGAAGCAGATAACCAGGGTTCGTCAACCAGTAATGTTTTTGGGTACGATAGGCCTGAGCTTGTGAAATACGATTGGCTATGCGCCGACATAATGGTGTTTGTACAGGGGCTACATAGGCTTATGGGAAAATAGAACAGCTGGCGGACCAGGGAAATCTTCGATAGATTCAACGATCACCGAGAAAGAAGTTATGCGGAGGGATAGGAGGGCAAATGCCGCTACAATGTCCCATATCTTCATACCATCTAGTTTTTCTCGAGGATAGAGTAGACTAGTCTACTCATAAGCTCCAAGAATGAATGGTTACCATGACGCCACATTATTGCTGGCATTTTATACTTTGAAGCAAGTCTGCGCAAAGCTTGACTCCCTGATGGATGTTGTGACGCCAAAAAGAAATCGTGGTGCTTGTGAAGTAAAGTACGATATAAAGCTATCAATGCTTGCTTGCTTATTGTTGGGCTTCAGCTGCGATGAGGAATTACCCTGTGTCAAGCCGGCTTGCTTATTATCCACTCCTATACATTTTGCCTCTACCATGACGAGTCCAGCATAGATGCCCTTGACTTCAGCTACGAGCTGCTCCTGCGAGATGGGCCTAGTCTATGGCTGAAGGATGATAGTATACTCTTGCCGTGCTTCCACAGATCATCTATTGAATGAAAGATTGTGTACTTGAGGCAATGTATACCAGCCAACGATCGAGTAGTATTTTTATTTCTGCGTTAATATCTGCCACAAAATGGTTTGGTTGTGACATAACTTAGGCAATTGTGAATGTTAAATAGGTATGTGATTTAGAACGAGCATTGCACTTTGCAGGAAGATTGCTCAGTTTAATACTCGTCCACAAGTGGAATCATACAGAAGTGAGGTTTTCGTTTGCCTTGGGAATATCGAACCATTTTACGGATCTTCTCAATCACTAAATCCTTGTTTTTTTCCGTGACTGCTTTCAGCCTAGGCTTTCATTCAGTGTGTGCTATTTTCAGATATCTATCCCGTATTACATCCATCTTTTGTATTGGGTAAAGTTCAATAATAGATGCTAAAGTACGTCTCAATACAGCCCTTCCTCGTCACTTAGGTAGATCCATACTGTCTCTTGTGCCGAGAGAACCATCTGAATTGCAAGAGACTTTTTAACCACTGAATAGTATCTGTGTATGCCATGGACTCATCTCTCGGTAATCACAAAGAGCACAGCAATTCGGAAGAATACTTGAGGTCGTGGTCATCAGGTGTCTCCCACACAAAATTATTGACCCAGAGATTACATATCACGGCCAGTTGTACTTAATACCATCTAGATACGAGTCATTGAATGAATGATGAAGCACCGAGGATGGTCACCCGGCAATGATGAACTTTTAGTAGCGTCTAATGTCTCTCCCTGTCTTGCTTTCTCCTCATTGCACCTTCGAAGGGCAATACCTGTCGATCATCGATTGGGGGAGGTTCGATGCATCATGATAGTCACCGCAATTCACAGCTTCTTGGATCTCTTCACATCCACAAGCCTATCCCCTTGTATGCCAATACTTGCACCCTCACCAAAATTGAGGTGAGGAAGGAGCTTATGGCACCCACTTTCCAACTCAGAGGCAAATATATACTCTTTTTTCTGGACTTTTTCTTCTTCTTCCACATCTTTGACCTTCCTCTTTTCCGAGTAGCATTATCATGACTTCCAATACTTCAGATCTAGCCCTATTCTTTGAGGCAGTCTTGTTACTGAGAGTCCTCTTATCTGGTTCGCCTTCGTATAGCACAAAGTTGACGTAGATAGCCATATTACGGCCGAATTAAGCGTTGATACTATAGCGAAGAATATAGGTATTTGATTTTTCCAGAAGTAGGTTTCAGGCTGTGATCAGCCAAGAAAGTCTCATATTCTGTTGAGTCTTGGTCCCAAGCGCTGAGATGGTCTCCTCACTGTATATTTTGTGGAGCGTGAAGTCTGTCGCGAAGCCACTCTTCTTCTATGTCGCTTTTCCCGGAGAAGTCGTTCGCTTCTTCAGCGATGACCCTCAACCGGAGCTGTCGAAGTGGGAACTCATAGACTTTATTCCAGGAGAGCAGCGTGTCAAGTTCTTTAGAATGTTGAAATACATAGTCCTTGAACTCACTCGTCCGGCAGAGAAGGAATGCCGTTGTTCCTCTGTCCCTTAAATCAGACAGAAGTCTCAAATAGGATCCCCATTTGAAGATGGTGTTCCTGTGGTCGCCGTGGCCCATAGCGACTATGAGTCTCAACCGATTTGATGCTTAGGGCTGCATAACATTGAAAATCTGGTATACAGTCGTAAGATGATACCCTATCCCTTTAACGAGACTTGACTGTACTGTGATATGCACTTTGGAGAAAACCATTAGAGATCATGCCACCGCACAAGATCGAGACGCACAGCGCGGGGGAGCAATTTCAACACTTTCGGGTCCTTAGATCCAACGATGTTTGGGGGGTGTCGATGCGGCGCACTCCGGATGATATGCAAGACAGTGCAACGTGGTCAGTGTCAAGACCATTACGACCGACGGGAAGTTTCTTTTGGAGGGGTTGGTTAGCGACCAATCGCGGAGAAAAGGGAGGGTGGGAGCGAATCGCGCCGGCATCAAATGTGTGCTTTGTTTTAACTGGGACTAGGTTGATTGGACCAGACGTGATACTTCGAAGTACATTCGCCTCATACTCGGCATGGAATGTGAAGATGTTCAAACACAGTTTTCAGCAACGCCAAGTGTTGCTAAGCCTTCTTTACAGTAATGGGGCGGGATTGAACTATCTAACAACTCTATACTTGGACCTTCTTGGGAACCTCCTCACGATATCGAGGTATGATTTCAGCGTTGTCACGGACCGGAACCAAAGGAACTCTCATAAGCTCCCCCGACGCAAAACCAACTATGGTAGATGGCTGGATGGCAAGGAGAGGGATTGGGGCATTAGGAAAGGAGGAAGAAGAGGGTGCTTAGGAAGTTGCAATTATATAAAGTTTGAGGGAAGGGGAAGTGGAAGGGAAAGTGGTGGTGGTTGTGTATTGTTTGAGAGTGTGCATTGATTTTCACGGTCTGTACTGATCGTGCGTGAAACTTTGAATATTGGAAGTGAAGTGAGAATGCAGCAACGAAACTGAATAATTTGGGTATCTTGGATTGAAATGATCTGCGCCTCCCAATTCTAGGTGAGCGGGGACGACGATAACGTGCCGAACCGCGGTACCGTTCGCAAAGATGGAATCGATTGAGATACACAAGTAATGAACCAGAATTAATAAACCCTACCAAAGGGAAGGATGTCTAATCCCATCCATAATATGTACCAGTATCAACAGCTTCCAATGCTCGACCATTTCCGGCGACCTCGACGGTGCATAAGCCGAGAATCGTGCTAACGGGACACGGATGATCGAAGGCGACCAGGCCGCTCAGGGTGAGTGACATGACGAGGTCGACCGGGACCAAGAGAAACTGCAGGCGCCGAGAATGCAAATGGAAGAGCATCAGGACCGGCGTTCGGCGACGGTGAGAGTGGCGGGAAGATGCGTAGCTAGCAGGGTAAAAGGTGTAGAGTATCAGGAATTGCAAAGCAGGAATGGGCGGTGGCAAACTGGTGCTCAGCAAATTTCTCCAACCGTAAACGAAAAGCAAAGAGCTTTAACTTTAATGTTTCCTGCGAGTCTTTCGCGACTCAGAGTCATAATCTACCCCCCTCTCGTGTCGTGTCCGGCGAGTCCTCCTATGACCACGCACATTAGAGTCATCAATATCTTGACTCGACTCAAGTGGAAGCGATGTGTCTTCCGACGATTGCGGCGGGGTTACGAGTGGGAATATTAGGCCATCGGACGAAGTGTTGAAGGGATCATCCTCAGCGTACGTACCATCCACAACTGGATTATGCACATAGGACTCTTCCTGACTGTTTTCCTGAAAACGGGTGGAAGGCGGACCGTATACACTGTGCGCAGCGGTAATATGCACAAAAGAATCATCCTCATTATTTGCCGAGAAACTCCAGCATTCCGTGAGCAGTTGATTAGCTGGGCCCTCTCCATCGTCATCGTCGTAACTATCGTAACCTGTAGATTCGGCAGTCTCGGCTGGTACCCTTGGAGCGACAAAGGACTCATCCTGAATGTTTTCTTGGAAACTGGCGGAAGGCGGAGCATTGGCTCCGCCGCTGGGGTATTCTTGTACGCTTGTGGTTCTGCTGTTACGTCCGCGCGACGATGAGTCTTTGTGCTTGCGACTGCTACTGCTTGCAGAATCATCTGAAGGTGGTGGGCGGGACTTGGCCAGCTGGGAGGTTCTCTTCCTGCTCTCCATGAGAAGATCGTCCAATGACTCCTGAATCTGTTTCAAGCGCTTGTTTTTCCCCCAATCGATGATGTTCCGGACGTACTTGCGGAATGTCACGTATTGCTCAGGCTCCTGAAGTAAGAAACTCTTAACTTGCCGCATGTAGTAATCAAGGTCGTTGTGCTTCCATGAGATGTAGAGTCGCGCCTCCGTGCCGTTCATGGCGATGCTGAATGCGGCACTGTCAATTGGCCGGACCTCTTTTTTGTTCTTGCATTGCCTCAGCTGGCGGTTAAGGCGTTCGGCAATGTTGACGCATGATGCAGAGCCTCCAAGACATTGATTCGTCGCCACCCACATACTCCCAGACCCTCCAGGACCATCAGCTTTGAACTCGATGACAAAAAACGGATACACCAGGCCCTGAGTGTTGGCTACCATCTCATTTCCCATAGAACGAAGTTGGACTGACTGCTGGGAAAATGCTCCACGGCGGTTATATCCATAGAGCATATCAGGTACTGGAGTGCTAACTTTAAGCTTCGATCCGACATTTGGGACAACTTGTCTGGCCATTGGATTTTTGTCAATACGTTTGAGGCTGTCTAACGGTGCCGGCTTGGCAAAAATATTGTTCTTAAAGTAATCTTCTACATCAGATTCTCCGGTGCCCATCGCAAGGTTTTCCAAACCCATATCCTGCTGGATTTGATCTATTGATGGAGCTGGAGAGTCGCGGTCCCTGCGTACCTCATCAACGAGTCTGGCGACATGTTCAGGGTATTGTTCGCGGGAAGAACATAAGTAGATATTGTTCTCAGCCAAGTTATTGTCCCGGTAATTGGGGTCCTCAACCTTTCGACTTGAACCAATGGAGGTACCACTGATACCCGACAGCGCGACTGATTGGGCGTACGAAGCGTCCTCCGCATATTCTCGGTACGAACGTAGCTCGGTAGAGGCAGGTGTCGGTGGCAGAGCGAATCCATCAGCATCCTTTGCATACTCCATATTCGGCGCTGATTTTGTAAGTCTCCTAGGGATAAGTTCGTTGTCCGAGTGACTAAGAAGAGTATCTGACCGGCAGTGTCTTTCTCGGTAATATTCTGATCCTGAAATAGACTCGAGCCACTCGGTAACAAACTCAGGACGGTGTCTTTTCGGAGTAGGACTCGAAGGTATCTGGTCGACAAAGTCTTCGAGGAACGATGCGTATGGACGCTTTAGAGGGAGAGGCTTTGGCTGTTGTTCTACAGTCTTGTGGATTTCTGGTGGACAAAGATATTCTAGCAATATCATATATGTATTAGCACACTGCTTGTTGAAAACAATAACAACCAACCTTGAAACTGTGTCTTTGAATGTACCGGCGCCGATACCTCGACAGGATCCGAAGTTGGCACACGCGTACTTGAGGTCGCTCCAGCAGGCTGTGAAGTCTGAGTATCTGTTGGTCGTTGCTCGAGAGGGCTTTGAGATTCGTAGTAAGATCCTAGAATGCAAGATATTGAGACAGAGCGCTGCCTTGATTGCAGGCGGGAGCTTCGTCTCCGCGGTACTAAACTCGATGTCAATACCTTCGCAGTCATCGACGAAATAAACTGTCGTGCTACAACATACCTGAGATATTTTGATGTGAATCCAACTGGAGTCGGGGAGGAGCGCGACGCTTGCGAATCCGCGTAGATGACAGCTTCATGATAGACTTAGGCAATTGTAGATAATAAAGTGTTAGTGTGGGTGAGGCTTTGGGCCTTGAGATAAAGCTGTCGTATCCTCGGCAAAGGCGGGTTATCTCCCTGAGTTGATTTGTTCGCGTTCGATTTGGAACATGATTTGGTGGAGGTTGTGTCGCGATTGTGAAGTGTTGATCAATTGGTTCGCTGTCAAACTACGAACTCAATCGGCCGATTGATGCTCACAATTTTGGCGCAGCCGTGATTCGTTGGCCGCAGATGCGACTACTAAGTGCGGCCGCGTCCACTGGAAAGTAATACGGAGTTCGGGATCGCCGACAAATCAGCGGAGATGAAGATATCAGCCTTATTCTAACCTTATTCCTTTGGAATCACGGCGTGATACCGTTTTTTTTGTATGTGTAACACTCAGTAAGAACAAGACTTAAGTTAATCCTTAGAATTAACTACTATAGAGAGAAGAGCTTCCAAAGGCCTTAAAGAGCTTAGATAAGCAAAATCTATCACGTGATTAATCACGTGTACCACAAGCTTACGGGTCGCCTTACGGGCGTACGGCCCCGTAAAGAGCGTAACGGCTGTCGCGGCCATAGTGGCCTCAGATCTCAGACAACCGCCTGGCTGGCGGGTGCGATTTGGGTCGAATCGTCACAATAGTAAAACACTCCCATTTTACCTCAGAGTAGGAATCCTACATTATCATTGGCCAAATTACGTCATGTGGAGCCCTGACCCACAAATTACCAATAATTGCCAAGGATTCCCATGAATCTTAACAGTAACAAAAATATGATTCCTAATTCTTGGCTAAATAGAGTCTGAGCTTTAAGGCAAAGGGCAGTGGGCTGATTTTTTTTAGTTATATCGCATTTAGGCTTATCTTCTTTTCACGATCATAATGTACGCCCCGCTATCGATACACCCAGGGCAGACAGAAAACGGAATCCTCACATCGCATCCAGTTACAAGTTACACGCCTCATCGCCGCGGTGTTCAACAGCTTACGTCGGCGACAACACTATTTCTCTGGAGATAGTGGCGATTGCATAAAAACTGTATATTCTCGGCTGAATAGCTTGCGCGCAAAGAATTCCCATCCTCATCGATCTCCCATAATAATAACAACAACGGATCAGCGGAAGGAAGGGGTCATTCTTTTTTTGGTTTGGGTAGGTCCTGCTATGCATTCCAGTGTTCCTAAGCTGAGAGTTATTTGGCAGTACGTGCAGAACTGTTGTTGAGTGTTTTCTTGGATTTAGGACGTTGGAGGAGCTCCGCAGCGGTTATGGGCACTGCCAGAGATCATGCTGAAGCTTGGATAAAGGAGCAGGTACCTTTTTCGCTCTTTTACATTTTGAAAACAGACTTGCTGACTCCTGAAGCCTTACGAACCCGATTACGATTATAAAGTTGAGAGCGGCACATACTACCACTTAACCGATTTACCGGATGCTGTTTTGGTTATTATGGAGAAAGGAAAAGGGAATATTAATTTAGGGAATAACTCCAAATATGCTAGTGACAGCATTCGGGAATATAAGGTTGAAGATGACGAGTGCTCGGCGGAGGGTGGTGTGTCGCTGGCATATGTTAGAAAGGTAAAGAAGGCATAAAGTGATTTTTAACTCGAGAGACGTGAATCTATTATATTGAGAATCCATTATAACTCCAATTCAACATAGTTTTGTCAAATCCTGCAAACTTCCCTTCTATATCGGCCCTCGTAATTTTTTTACGTAGGCATAGATTATCTTGAAACCCATCAAGAACGTCACTAGCTGGTAATCTGGCGATATCACAAAAATTGCGAATCCTTGATAATATACCATATCAAACTTTTCCTCCTCACACTCTACCAATTCTAGTATATGGTCACAGACATTCGTGAATGGCAAAGAGAACTGAAGATCTTTGGAGCTCGCTGCTGGTACAGCACGCTTGGCCAGATTCTTGGCTGTTTGTCCTCGAAACTCCAGAAATATTCCTTGCTTCTTTCCAAGTGGGTCTACTCGCACTGTTGACTCCGGCGACGAGCCAAGTTTCTCCGCATGACACCTTGTGTCAGGCTTGACGACATCAAGAAGACACTTGTTTAATTCTGCTACCGACAACCTAAATCTCAGATATCCTGCCTCTTTTAACTCGCCATCGTGATATAACTGCGTCTGTGTGTTGTCTGTTCAACCTCATGAGTCTAAAGATCGTTGCAGGACTACTTGTAACCAACCATGTACATGTGACTCCACCACAACCATCGATCTCTGAGCAGGATCCGGTAACTGTTTGTCCGCTGATGGTGAAGCTTCATGCTGAGATGGTTGTGGTTGTGCATGTGGATAATCTGTGCATCTTGGTGAGCTTTAAACCCACCGAGAGAGCTTTTGTAACTAACCACATATCTCCACCATAATCCTTAACTTTCGGATTGTATTTGATGATTGCGTGTTTGTCGAAGCCGTCTGTAAAAACTGGGGCGGCTCTGTTTCAAGGCGCTCAGTTGCAGGCAAACCCTCGTTCTCCCCTTCTGGCTCCGCCGCGGCTGGCAAACTCTCGTTATCTTCTTACTATCGAAATTGGGGCAAGTAGTAAGTCACAAACCTCTCTTGCGCTTCTTGTTTCTCATCTTCTGCTTCTGCTTATCCTGATCAAGAGCGGCAATTCCTAGACGTATTCTATCGGGAATGTTTGTTTTTTTCTTTACCATTTTGACAAGGACATGTAGCCAATTTTCTGGCCAGCTGTTGAGCTCTTCATCAAGGGTTTTGTTGGAATGCGACTTCGTGCGGCCCTGGCGAATTAAACCAAAGATGACATCTGCTATTACAGATTTGTCCGCAAAAACAAAAACCTTTCTCCAGAAAGAGTCCTTAGGAGCGTTCTCATTTTTTGCTTCATTTAGCCATCCTTCTAAAATGGTCCCCCGCTTTGGCGCCCAACCGCCGCCCACAGGCAGCGGCTGGCCCTCATCTTCCTCTTTTAGATAATATTGAGCTTCCTGTACGAAATTGTCTATAGCTGCAATATATTTGATCGTTGCCATAGACGAAGCGGCCATTTCATCGATAAGCTGGTAGGCCATTGGTGCGGGAAGCGCGTCGTCAAGGGACAAATAGTTCAAGGCTACCATTATGACGTTGAAACAACAATCAATCTTAGCAATTCGACGCCAAGAGGTACAAAGTGTAAGATTGGTGATACGATTGTTGTAAGATGTTGAATAGAAAAACCGAAATCCGTTGATGGTGAAATTGCAAGATCCGGGATGCGAGTTCTGGTGGATCTGTAGTGCGATAATTGCAAGGTGTGACACGACAAGTGCGATGGTCAATAAAGGATACTTTGCAAGATTATATGTACGGATGTTGGAGTGTAAGCGATAAGATATTGTGAGATGCGTAGAGGTTGTTGAATGCAAGAATCGTGATGCAAGGGTTGCAAGATATGGCATACTGAAATTGCAAGATCTATTGATGTAAGATTGCAAGATCCAGGGTGCGAAAACTGTAAGATCCAGGATGCGAAAGTTGCGTGCAAGTGCCGCTGCTCACGCTTTCTATTCTCCACGGTTCTCATTCGTTAGATTGTATCATGCATGACACTAGTAGGGATATCAATTCTGCATAGAGGCGGCTAGGTTGGGGCTAGCGTCATCATGGACGGCGCACGGAAGCAGACTTAGCGCCCGATGCAGAGAGACACAGAAAGAAAAAGAGTATGTAAACCAATTGATACACAATTGAGCAAACCGGTGTTAGTGGTGTACCAACTTTTCAGAATTGATACGCCTTGTTATCGTGTCCAGAGTCCAGACTCCACATACTTCCAATACAAACCGTTATATCCTTGAGCACTCAACAGCCTTGTATTCTTTTGTGTGAACCATTTCTCCATCTTTACATGGGCCATACTTCATCCTCCTCCAACCCTGCATCAATACTTAAATCCAAAAATTGTATCATCTGGGCTTTCTGCACCTATCAAAACATTTAGAACCACAGAAAGCTGTCTCAAAGTATACGACCCGTCGAGGCCGAAACGTGGTTGAGTAGAGAGAAAACGCACAAAAACGTACCATTAATACCTACAATGGTTAATCAAGTATTTTACCAGAGTATGTGAATAGATCAGTATCGGAGCTTTTGCCAATAACAGGATATCCCGGATCTACCGATCAATCCTGCGCCGGGTCATTGGAATTTGTGAATAAATAAAGCTAATCCTAGCACTGCCAAAACCAAACCTTTTTCACCAGCTAGCCGGGAACTACTGCGACGTGAACTGGGATTATATGATGTCTTGATTTTACTTCTACAAATTCAATCGTCTCTCCCATCAGGTATCTGTGTCCCATTCTACACTTTATCTATATTCTCGTTGAATTTCATCATGACGAAGAAACGGCCCACGAAACGTGCTAAGTTCAACCACCACCCACCTCCTCAGCAAAAAGTTGTTGATTTCATTCTCGTTGACTTCGGGACTAGCAAAATTTGCATGGCATCAGGCAATGCAAATCAGGAAGAATTTAAAATGATTGGTAAATATCCCAATGCACAAGGATGCAACACCCCCTCTACCGTAGCTCAAGCGCCATCGACGGTTTTATACAAAAAGTTCAAGAATCAACCAGCGCAAGCTTTGGGGTTTGGCTATATACTTCGAAGAAAAAGAAGAGACGACGAGATACTTGTCGAAGCAGTAAAAATCCCACTTCTCCCCGACCCAGACGTCTATGATTGTACATATGCTGCTCAAGTCGTAACGGCCGAAGAATGTCTCATGGAATCACCCAAACAATTTGCCAAAGATTTCTTCAAGCTCGCAATTGAGCATGCTCTTCGACAATTTGATGGGCGGCAGCCTACCAAAGGATGGGTGTTTGCAGCCCCTCAATGCTACACTATTCTGGAAGTTCAAAGGTTCCGTGATATGGTTGTGGAGGCTGGTTGTAAGGGTGAGATATGGATCAACGGCGAAAGTGACTGTGTTGCTTTTGCAAATTTGGATGATATTAGCCGCGCTACAAATAAGAACAACGTTGCTGTAGGGGTGGTTGACATCGGAGCTGGTACAACCGTTAGTACAATGGGATTCCATGACGAGTACTATAGCTGATATGTCTATGCAGGATGTGACAGTATCTGAAATGACCTTCACAGACCAGAGAAATCTAGTTTCAATCAATGAACTAGTATCTCCATTAGGTATTATAAAGGACCCCAACTTATATATTTGGTACTTATGTTGCAGGTATCGCGATTGGAGGCAAAACATTCGATGATCGGTTCATGAATCTTTTACGTTCCAAACATGACCATAAAATAGGCATAGTGCAAGAATGGGAGACATTTCCTGTGTTTACAGACCATTTCCGCAATATTTCCAAGGTTAATTGGTCTCCTGAGGAGGATGACGAAGAATATCCGTATCAAATAGGAGACGGTAGAGAAAAGTTTGTCTTAAAGGAGTAAGTTCTGCTGTCAATATCCTATTCTTATATATCATTTGGCTAATACTATGATGAAGAGAGGATATGAACCATATCATGAACCCGCCTATTGACGAAATCAGTCGACGTATTATTGCTCATCTTTCTAATGTAAAGCTAGATGTTGTTCTTCTTTCAGGTGGCACCTCTGAGTTATTGCCTTTAAGGAAGTCTTTAGAAGAGATGCTTAAGGCAGAAAAAGTTCTTACAAGAGATGCAACCATCATTCACAATCCATCTTATTCTACGTTAGTATCTAGACCAAACAAAAAAAGGTTAAAACTAATATATAGATACAAATAGAAATGCGGTGGTTCATGGTTTACATGTTTGGATCACTCATCAGGATTTGATCAAAACTAAGTATGCTCATGTAACCTTGTCTCGTGTAATTAAACATGAACTCGGAGACCTTGGAAAGGGGATTATAGTTCCTGCGGAAGATAACCAGTTGGAAGGTTTTTATGATTCTGCTGATAGGATTATGACAAAAGTTGTTGGGTTCATCAATAGTATAATAAAACAACAGCTAATATTTTTTTTAGGGAACTCGTGTACATGGGGGAGTTGAGAGGATTGACATCTACTACGCTATCGATCCAAATAAAACTGATACAAACAGTTTAATCTTGGATCTACTTCCCATTGATATATGTACCCCGACACCAGATGCTCCTACTTACCGTTCTGGAACCAGAGTTTGGAACTTTGCGTCACATTGTACAACTTTAGCGACTCTTGATTTGAATACAATTTTGACAGGTGTCAATATCAAAGATCTTGAAGAGAGTGTAGCCGGCAAACGTCGCCTTTGGGTTCAGCTGGGGTTTAAGGTTGCTATGGATATTATTGTTGAAGTACTTTGGCGACACGACGGGTTAAAATGCACTTCTAGCAACAACATGGAGTTCACAAAAGAGTGCAGAATCAGAATCCCAGATACAGTATTGATGGACGAGTTTCGTTCACCTGTACAACAAGGAAGAACCTTTGACTCGACAATCAGATTTGATACTTTGGATGATCATCTGAGAAGGATAGAACAACAACGAGCGGAGAAGAACCTGAAACAGCAAACGTTGATGGAAATGCAAGCACAGAAGAAAGCTTTAAGAGCAGGTGAGTCTATGCCTGACCATTTGATTCCTACTCTCATTCTTCTACAGATGTATTTGCAGGTTGGTCATCGGATACAACGGTGGATCCAAAGTTTTTGGAGTCCTATTAGCAATCTACTTTATCATCAAGTTTATTGCAAATCAACATCTCAAGGAATTTTCTTTTTCTTCTCTGTCTTTTAATTGTTTTCATTTTTCTCAATGTCAGCGCAATCCTGTAATAGTTGAGAGTTCCAAGCACTTATATACAAATAAAACACGGAATAATGGGAAATATTTTAGGTTTCGAAATTTTTTAACTGGTGCTACTAGGGAAATGAGAGACGGGCTGCTCTAGATATGATTGAAAATCGTTTTCTCCCAAATATTGTTTTACTATCCTGCTCTATGCTCTAGCTGTGCTCTAACTGGCTGTGCTGCTAGTGACTGAAATTTCTGCATAACTCACAAGTATTATCTCAGCTGCTCCATATTCGCGTGATTTATGAACCGCGTCTGTGGCCAATCTATACGCCATTCCTTCACCTCGCCGTAGTACTCGCCTAGGCTATAGTTATATAACTAGTATGATTATATAGTTGAGGGTAGGGCGAGAACAACAAACAAATGGCCCAAAAGGACATATAATCATATTAATCAATCACTAAATCGATTCCCTGTATGACTGTTTTCAGCAATAAACCTACGATAATACTAATAGTCCCGCCGACTATTAGTATCCCGTGATCCTGACCACTTCCACGTGACTCAGAAGACAAGCACCGATGCGTTCGCTAACTACTAGCGTGTATGCGGATACAGCATCTCGAAATTAAATTGAAGATTTTGGTATTTCTATACATGATAGAAAATGCAGAGTAATGACTACCGGTTTTACATTGGCATGGTTGATCCAAACGGACAAAATTCTTGTAAAAAGCCCGCTTGAGAGGAGGAAGATATAGCCGAATACGCGGCAAGGTTCCAGCTCCTACCCGAGTGAGGGAGATACCTGAGATTTTTGAAATAGCTGACGCAATCAGTAAGTGAGGTTGACTCACGATGTTGGTAGATTTCACTCCTTTCGGATATTGTTGCTGCTGAAAGAGGGCTGTTGGTTTAGTAGAAATCAGACTCGAATCAACAGTATAGTACGTCCCTTATTGAGTGACATACTCGGTGCTACGATTCGGCGGGAATCCATATTTAGCATTGGGTGTTTTAGGAGGTAGAGATATCCCTGTAGTAGAGGTCATAAGCATTTGAGAGTGCGCTTTTCTCGTATGTTTCGGTGCGGTTTTCATATCGTTCAGTATAGAGATGCTCTAAGGCATTTGATTCTACAGCCTTATGCATCGAATGTGATATACTGTAGTTGATAGAAATTATACTAGGATCTTCATTGATTTATAGATGCATATACTCAATCATATAAGAAAGCAAAAATTTTCTGTATAGTATGTAAGGCATAACGACCACAAGTACAGTCCTGGATAGGCGGCAGAGATGCTGCTGTGAGAAGAAGTGCATCGTGAACCAATTGGTCCTGGGATACTATGCAAGGTGAGGGAGATGCAGCAGAGGCTTTGATCGATCGGGAAAGTCCTGATGAAGCAGACGTCTCTGCGAACTTCTCTGCGATCAGATATATCCATCCCATAGGCCTCTCGGAGGTAACTATAGGCCTATAGGAGGTATAGCCGGATGGGATGTACGGGGATACTACAATCTATCTGAGGCAGCTATATCGAGTCCGATAGGCTTATAAGAAGTTCCGATAGGCCTATAGGAGAGCCAATCTTCCCATAGGGCTATAGGAGCTGGATATTAATGGTATAGGTAGTCAGTGATGCTCTAGTGCGAGGTTGGGTGTAGACTGCGAACCTACCCACCGGATTGGGGCACCCATGGTTGGGTTATGATGACTAATGGGTACCCGGTGGGTGGGTTGAAGGGCATATTGACTACCCATTGGCTGTCACGAACCCTATTCTGGCATGTGCCACCCTGATTGGGTAGGTGGGTGGGTTGGAAAACTGAAAAACCCACCCAGGGGTACGCATTTCGCAGCCTAGTTGGGTGACGCCGGTATGGCTTGTTTCAAGCCTATTTCCAGCCCAATTATACGACAGTATCCTTCCGACCTATCCTAATGATAAAATTCCAGAGCTCTCCCATAGGTCTATATGACTTCCGATACGCATATATCCATCCCAAAGGCCTATCGTAAATGTAGCCCACTCGGAGGTACCATGGGTGGCTTCATATCATGGTCATACATATAGTGGTTAGGAGGATATAAGGTACATTCATTGCGGAACTGAAGTTGTCATGGGAGAGTGAAGAAACCCGGAGAGAATGTGCCGAGATTGTAAACGGGATTGAAAAGCAGATGAGGGAGCGACAAGAAGAAGCCTTGATGATATTGATAGACTAGCAAGGGTTAGAACTTGTAATGGTTGGCATACTCCGAAACCAGTTATTAACCAACGGCTGTTATCATATGAAGTAGTATATAGTATGCTAGTTTGAAGGCCGTTCAATTCTTAGTGAATAGATGTAGGGTCTGAAAATTGAATACAGCCCTGCTGTCTCCTTCATGATAGGATTGGTTCAATCAATGAGTCGTTCTTGCACGAACAACTACTGATACTCATTTAATGAAGTGTATCATCTCGGCATACTCTATAATAATACTATCATCAAAACTATCTTCAAGTTCTTTCCATCTTCATCATGTCACCTCTCCAACCTCTCTCACCAATATTCCAAGGACATATTTCTTCCACGCATAATGCCCTACTTCTTTTCGAGGTTTGTCTTACACGCTATCTCAATCATATCGTACGATGTCCTCATGATCGTGAAAGATCCAGTTTGATCAAGAGTGGAAATGTTTTTATATACGAAGAGCACTCGTCAGGCATCAAAAGATAGACAGATAGCGTATCATAGAGCCCAAGTCGGATACTCGGAAACTTCCTTGTGTATCGAGAACTGGAGCGACCTTTCCCACTAGGCGAGAAAAAGAGAGCCAACAAACGAAACAAGATATCTCCAAGGATTAGCAAAGTACAAGAACCTTATAGACGACGAAGTAGCAGCTTAGAAAGCGGCTACGGTTCTAGCTCGAACAACCGTTCTTTTGATCAATCGAATTCGGGCAACCTATTAGAAGGGCCTTATGACCATAATGAGAAGAGCAGACGTAAACCAACACAGTACCATAGTGCACCTTATTGAGTGCATAGTGGTTAAGTTGGTTGTCTCGACAATATGCCATAGGTGGAGTGGGGAGTGATATCTTAAATGCTAGCCGACGGAAGTACATGTAAATCAAATTGTTTCAAGAAGGAATTCTGGAGATACAATGGGGCTGAACCTCGAGTTATCCGTCGAACAACCTTGGGGGCCACATGGTAATTGTTGGTCAATACAATACTTCTTGCACGAACATACTATGCTCTTTACTGCTTTTAATTTTTAATTTTTACGAGCCGCCTATGCTAGTCCATTGTTGTTGATGAGACAGTAAGTAATGATGATGTTCAGCACTGACATTGCTCATCTGTTCTCCCGTATCCTCCATCGGCCTACGCCCGTTCCGCACTCGCAGCACCGAGTTGAAACGTATACAGCTGATTGGAAATGAAGACCATTGACGGTTTGAGTATAAGTATAGATTTTTTTTTATTTGTCATCGACTATCCCAGCGTTGTTTTATGGTTCCGAAAATATTAAGATCTGGTAAGGAAGATGAATTGGGAAATTGCCCTACCAAGCTTTTGTTACCAAACTGAGTTCTCGACTATCAGCCTGTCATTTCATAGTAACAGGGATAGGAACGTCAGTACTATAGAAGAGTTAATGCATGAGGGAGTTGTATTCCACCCTGTAATAAATTGCATGATAAGATACCAAGAAATAATATTCAACAGGTACCAATAAATCCCCTGTAGCCGCATGCTATCACAACGAACAAGAGCTATTCAATATGCATTAATAAGTTTTCCTGGGCGCGTCGGTGTGCTTGTAGGTACTTAGGTACTCTAATAAGGTGTTTTTTTCTTTGCATTTTTTTGCAAATCCCGCAGTCTTCTCAACTTTACTTGTTTCTGTTAAATCTTTTACAACACTTCATGTTCCTTTTGCTTTTGTTATTCTCAACAAGGGCTACTCAATATAATTTCAATGAAACCAGCAATTATTTCTCTTCAAACATATCATCCATTATCAATTTCTAAATAAAACAACAAGATGCCACAGAGAAGAGCCCATACTGTCGTAAATATTAACATGAATTCCCCGATACCCTTATCAACAGAATCTGAAAATGCTTTCGAAGCTCAGACTGAACCTAACTCTTGTCAAAACGGCAACATGCCGGATTATATCAACCAAATGACTCTTATGGAACGATTAAAATTGATGGATATAAAGAGGTGTTTACCTCTCAAAGATGCTGTTAAAAAGATTCCTGATCCGAAAGGAGCACAAAAAGGACGTCTTTGGCAAGTACAATCTGCTTGTTTGCTTGCGACCCGAGGAGATGAAGTACGCAGATCTTGTACTTCTTGTCAAACCGGTCGGGGCATATTCAACATTTGCATTGCGCTACCTAATATGTTTGAAGGCGTATGCGCGAATTGTCGATATAGTGGTGATGCATATTGCAGTCTTAAAACGGATAAATATGGTATGCCACATAGTGCAAGGTATAAACTTTACTTGAGGTTGCTAACTGCATCACAACATAGACGCCCACCGAACAAGTTCCTCTACGCGTTCGCCAGTGGTTCAAGATAAAGATCAACCGCTTTCAGAGAAAACTCCAACTTGCCAGCTAGCAACGCCTCAACAAAAACATGACGATCGCGTTGGAGAAACTCAAAGTATCAAAACTGAAGATGTCCATGCTCTGCAGAACTTGTTATCCGCTATCCTAATCAAATCAGACGACCTTCAGGCTCGGACGACAGAGGAGAGAGTTGTCAGACGTAAAGAGATATACAATTTGCGCCAACAATCATCCTCTAAAGAAAGCACTACGGAAGAAGAACTACAGTTAGAGAGGGGGGAGCACTTATATGGTGATCATACCGGATACACTTCATGGGAAAAGGAATATATGAGACTGTTTGAAGACAAACTGGGTGAGGTGAAAAGAGAGTTTGAGGATAAATTGAATGAAGCGAATGCACAGAAAAGAAACGTTGAAGACAAATTGTATGCAGCGCGTGCAGAGAGAAGCCAGGCTGAGGATAAACGGGATGTAGCGTTGACAGAGAAAATAAAGATTGAGGATGAACGGGATGCAGCGCGTGAAGAGAAGAGACAGGCTGAGGATGAGTTATGCGAACTAAAGGAAGTGGAATGACTTTAGAAGTAGACAATCAGGTGCTTCACGGACAGTCACAACTATTTCAGCAACAACTCGACGATGCCAAGGAAAAGCTCGATCATGCCCACAACTATATATCACATCTACTTGGTATATACCAATACAACGCAAAAAAATATCAAACTCGGCTTGAGAATTTGGAGGAAGATATAGAGACATATAAAGATACTCTACCTCCACGCCAACCTAGTTCCGATTCCACGATCCTCGATGAACAATGTTATGAACACTGTGCGAGCGAACATGAAGATAATATCACTCAAGATGCTATCAATGATGCTGAGTCAGATGAATATGAGAATGAAGATACACTCATAGTATACAGTGAGAAGGATAAGCATGAGAGTTACGGAGCCAAACGCAAGAGCCAATTCAAGCAGTTTCGACGCCGAAAGAGAATACTCCAGGTAGTTGCAAGTCTAAAAACTCATTTCCCAGATCCTTTAACTGACTATTTCATATAGGGATGAGTAAAAGTCGGTACGGATAAGGGGAGCCTTATCGAGAGAGCAGAGGTTTGGGGGAAGAATTATTATATGTCACGGGAAATCGCTCACATGATCAGTGGCTCGTTCGCGCATGACGTGGCATGCCGACGCGCTCACTGAGTGTTGTCGAGAATGTGATATATCTGACCGACCTTTTTAGTCATCTTTCTCCTGCTTGGAATGAAGCTCATGAGCCTATAATAGTGATTCAGGAGCTCAATTCCAAGGAGGTAAATCAACTATCACTTAATCATTTCATGCCTACTATTCACTCGCGTGATATTATAACTAATTGGGGGTTTATATTTGTATATTTATAAATAAATTTGAATGTTTGCATAGTTGTGTATTGAAGTTCATAATTAAATTACCAAAATCTCCGCTTTTTATTTACTATTTGCTCTATTGTGTTTTCTGCAGATTCTTCGTCTATTACTGTGCACTGTATATAAAATCTACTATCAGCAATTGTGTATTGTTTGTTACAATTAGAGCTGCTTCTCCAAACTATCAGAGAATATAGTCATTACCGGGATAACGTCTGTACCTGCTGGACCGCCCGGCTTGTGCTTTTTGACTATGCGTGTTTCCAAGAGCAGGACGACGAAGACCAGATCCCGGTCTTTCTCGCCAAGATCTGCACAAGGTTCTTCCAGCAGCTGGCGGAGATGCCGTTTGGCTATTTTCTGTAGTGAAGGCTGTACTTATTCAAGGTTGGAAAAGCTGCCATTGGTACGCACCAAGCTTGGTAATTCTTGGACGGGCAGACTTAGTAGGGTCCGAATATTAGCAAGTTTCTGTTGCTATATGATAAGCTCCTATTCTATGCTAAGGACCTGACCCTGATGGAGCCGTAGTGACTGAAGGACGATCTGGATCTGGTGGATTTTGGCGGCTCCTGGCTCTCGTATCCTCATAACGCTGAGTTCTTGGAGGGTGCCGATCTCGCTCTCTTCCGACGGATCCAGGGCACTGTTGAGCTCCGGGCCATGTTCTTGATCACGGCTACAGATGGCCGTATGGCCTTGTGTCCTAGGGCTATGGAAATCTACGAAGTGTATACTCAGGAATTCCTCAAGCGGGTATTGGTGCTCTGCCATATCTCCCCAGACTGCTACTGTAAGAACCCGAATTCTCTCGGTCATATAGCGAAACAAAGTTCGCCAGCGCTATCTGTTGGTGTAGAAGAAGCTGGTGATGATCTGCACCCAGTACTGCAAGGGTCAGCAGCAGTCCAGTATGTACAAAGACAACATCCGGTTCCTACCCAAGGCCATTGGGGATTTTCTACTCGCGTATGTAGACTATATCCTGCCTTTGAGGCAACTCTTCCTCCGACAGCAGACTCCCGGTGCTCTCATCACGCCCTACCTCTGGGCCAAGCTGGACAGGACCATGTAGGCGGATAGGACGCTTTCGGTCTGCTTAACCAAAGCATATCTACGTACCCGGATGCCACACTTACATATATCCAACTGACAGCAGTTTGCAGCATCGATTACCAAGGAGAAGTTCTCCGCCAAGGAGCAGGCCAACTTTGATCTTGAGGAGGGTGCCGAGGAGGAGATCGAGGATGAGCTGGATCTCGTGGCCTTGGCTGAGCTGAGCAACTACTCGTACCACACGTTCAACCATACTTATACCGGCACCACCACACTAACTATAAGCACTTTACTCCATCGGGCGTCAGAGAGCTAGCGTGCCTTCTTCCGGCTGGATCTGGTACCTCCGAGGGGGCTATATTCCCATAGGACTATGGGAATATAGCCCCCTCGGAGGTACCAGATCACCTGTTCCAGGGCAAGCGGCCGCGAGGAGCTTCGGAGACGTTCTCCTCCCCTTATGCTTGATGCTGCCAGGCGTGGCCAAATACACAGGAGGGGCGCTTATGCTGAGGCTGACTTACTGGCTGTTGCTCAAAGACTATACAACGTACCGCACTTGCAATTCCGGGTTCCGGGTCAGCGGAATGGTGTGCTTGCCATGATAGGGCCGCAGCCTGCCGAGCAGGTGGTTCTGGTAATAGGAACTGGCTCGGGCAAGACCCTGGTGGTGGTGATGGTGGGTGCGGCTCTCGCCGATGCTGGGACCACAATCCTGGTTCTGCCTGTGGTTGCACTGCGGGGAGATATGCTGAGACGCTTTCACCAGGCCGGCATCCGGCCCCTGATCCAGTCTGCTGATTGCCAACAGAAATCACTTTGGCATATGGGTTCGCCAATAAAAAATCCGTAGCCAATTCCATCTAGCCAATAACGGCGAGGATGGAATGTCCGATGATGAGCTTCTTGGGGACGCCACGCTGCAGTACGATGTTTTGGCAGCCGTAGGTGAAAAGCGCGTTGGTGTGGCGGTTGTCAGGGTCAATGCGCGGGTTCGCGCCACAGCTGGCGCAGCAGGATTCGTATTCGCGATTCATGCGGACGCAGATGCAAGTACCTGAAGCGCAGACGAGGCCGTCTGAGAGGCAGGAGCAGAAGATCTCGAAAGCAGGTTGTTCTTGACACAGTAGCAGCAGTCGGCTTGGCATGGTCCTTCGTGCTGGCAAGGGTTGACCTGGCTGCGTTCCTGGTGCCGGTGGGCCGAGGTCCTACTGCCCCAGTTGTGTTTGAGACTTTTCGTTCTAAAGGTGATAACATCTACAGGCCAATTGATTCAAGTTTATCTTCTTCCTTAAAACTCAAGCAACACTAACAAGGAATAAAGTGCATACATCTAGGATTGAAATAAGTCAATCGTTTCATAGTTGTTTGATAACAGATCAAATTGTTGGTGAACTAACTTTGTATGGAACAGGTTCATGAGCGATATTCGCGATCCGACCCGTGAAATTATTACTTACAAGATATTATTCTGCAAAGTCCTTTCAAATTCTAATAAGTAGTTAAAGTTAGGATAGAAAGGCATTCCTATTTCAACAGGACCAACGAAATTTGGGACTCTTGCACCTAAGGATGATAGAAGTTGAAAACCTTAAATCCTACTCTAATACTTATTTCATTGTATAAATACCTTAAACATTCATCT
This sequence comes from Rutstroemia sp. NJR-2017a BBW, assembly GCA_002946425.1. Taxonomy (NCBI): domain Eukaryota; kingdom Fungi; phylum Ascomycota; class Leotiomycetes; order Helotiales; family Rutstroemiaceae; genus Rutstroemia; species Rutstroemia sp. NJR-2017a BBW. Next base: position 90,244 of record NJPT01000012.1, read on the forward strand.
GCTAGATTGAATTATTTCACCTTATTCTGAATATTACGCAACCTAAAGTATTCTCTTTGCATTTTCAGTATTTCCTAGCATGTACTATGCTCAATAATCTTTTCATTAGGAAAGAAATCAAATTTGGATCTACCCTAACTCCGCCTGCATCATCTCTATTACTGGAAGTACTGTATCGGATCTGCGACGATTCGGCTTGGAACCGTCACCCACCAACTAGTTGTTACCTCAAATTAAAGGCCCTTATGCCTTGTATTTATTTATTTATTTATTTTATTTAAGCGCTAGGCTGGCCACGTGCTATAGCACCTGCCACTAAACCTCCCGAGGGGTATCTAGCGTGCCTGCGCAGCTATATACGGATTACATACATAGTTACCAGACAGTTCCAACGCATTGCTGCGGCAACCGGGCAGAGGAATGCTGTTATGAGCATTTTTAGACTTATATAAGGTAGCTAAAGGCTATGGCTTTGTCGATGGGTGTTATATAGTACGGAGAAAGGAAAAGGGAGGGGGGAGGATTAAGGTAGACTAGATAGGAGATGGGTAGTAAAACGAGAGAACTAAGAGTGTACGAAGAAACGGGTTCTTGCACACCATTTAGCAAAGACTTTTGCACCCTCAGTGGTGCTTAGCGCCCACCAGGCTGGATTTGGGCAACGTGCTGGTGCGAAGAGTTCGAAGGGTGAGGGTATTGCCTTGCAGATAGCGAAATGGTCTGGGGAGCTATCTTGGTTACAATGGTGGCAGCAAAGAGTCGCGTTCTCATGATTGAACCTCTCATGGTACGCTCTGAAGTCTCCATGTCCAGAACGGGCAGCTAGTAGATATCCTAGAATAGGGCGGGAAAGTGTGAGTTCCATTGGTATTTTTGATATAGGGAAGGGTAAGTTGAGACGTTCATATTGAGCTGGGCGCTTCTCGCTCCAGTATTCAGCTGCGGCTTGCTCATATCTTAGTTTTGACAGACGCTGAGCACGTGCTATAGATGCTTTGATACGTGTGGTAGGTAACAAGCATGCGGCTTTGGCTAGTTGGTCTGCTAGTTCGTTTCCGGCAATACCAACATGTGCTGGGCACCAGTGTATATCTACTGCTCCGGGGGCAGTGTTGAGAGCACGGTCTCTTGTTAGCCAAGCCTGCTTGCAGGCTTGGAACTCTATAATCTCGTTGGCACTGGTGCTTGTAGGGATGCCAGTGTGAAGGCGTAGTGCTGCTTCTTGATTGTCAAGGCAGATTGTAACATTCGTAGCAAAGCGCGCCATATAAGTGTGCAAGGCAGCGTGCAGGCCTGCGAGGGCACCTATAACTTCAGCATCATACACTTCTGCAGTCTTGCCAAGGGGAACTTGGCCTTGTTCAAGTAGTTGGCTGCCGCGGTATATACAGTACGCAGCTCCAGCATTTTCATTCTCGTTCATCGAGCCATCCGAGTATATGATGAGATCTAGAATAGGCTGTTTTTCTAGCCACTGCTTGAATGCTTGAGGTCCAGTAGCCCGTCCACAAGCTGCAATCTGCTTGAGGGCAGCGTCGCGGTCTACATCCTCCCAAGGGGGACGAAGGAGAGCAGGTGAGAGTGCTAGTTCTTGTCGGCGGCGCATCCACTTCATTCGGCTAGAATCCCAACGTACACGTAGTGGGTGCCTTTCGTCTGCTGCTGCAACCCGCACTAAACATCTGTCATGTACTCTTTCA